>VWZG01010815.1:318810-356895 GCA_013396735.1 Grallaria varia
CTGGCGCCAGGTGCGGCGGGGAGAGAGCGGCCGTGTGAGGGGGGGTAGCTCTGGGGGAGAGCGGCCGTGTGAGCGGGGTGAGGGCTGGGGGAGAGCGGCCGTGTGAGGCGGGGGTAGCTCTGGGGGAGAGCGGCCGTGTGAGGGGGGTGAGGGCTGGGGCGCCCCCCTCCTGCCGCCCCCGAGGCACGGCGCGGTGGGCACGGGCACAGGAGGCACCGCGGCGCAGTCCGGGCGTCACGGCGGGGGCGTCGGGTCTTGCTTCAGTCACCGCAGTGCGATGTCGAGTCAGACGTGGTTGACCAAGCACTCCCAGCTGAGGTTGCTGGGAAACAGAACACAAGATCCCTCAGAGGTGACATCACAGGTCGGAGAAGGGATATCACACTGAGCTCCCTCTCTTCACAGTGCACTTTCCCAGAGAGATAGATGCAAAATCGCTTTTCTGTAGAACCATGGTTTAATTGGCGGGAGGAAAAAACCCAATAAAGTAGTATTTGCATTCCCTTATTAGAGTCTCCCCTTCTTCCTCTTCTCAGAAATAGCACAATCACTGTCCCAGCGCAGCACTCCAAAGCTTCATTCTCTCACCAATATGCTCAGCAACCACATGGTGAGTTGGCAGTAGTTGCACAGATTTTAGAGCAGTGACACAAATGTTGATACCAGTTTTTAAAAAATTAATTAATATTGCCCAGGAATACTTCAGAAAGATTTAGACCACACTCCATCATACTTAATATGTTCTGGTATTTCTAAAGCATGTTAAAATCCTTCCTTATGCCTTTGAAAGTTGAGGCCTAAAGCTGCATCACCAAGATACCCACAGCCAACATTCAACTTTCAAAGCACAAAATTCAAGTAAGGTAAATTTCTAGTGGGAACATTTTAAAAGCTGCTGTTTTCTAGAATAAAGCCTGCTCTAACAGGCATACTGACTCCTTAAAAAACCCAACCCCAACCAAACATCAAGAACAACAACAAAACCCTCCACTTCAGAAAGAGACCCTTTTTTAGCAAGCACCAGGTCACATAATTAGCAACAACTTTAGCAGATAAAAGCATGTGATTTTTGCAGTAATGGTCCAATTCTCAACATTTTAAGGTAGGTCACTGTTTCAAAAAACAAAGGGTTCTGATTTCCCTGCAAGATGAAGCAAGAGGTAAAACCACAGAGCAAAGAAAGCCAGATAGCAAAAACACTGCTGTGATATTTGAAAATTGGCCTAATCACAAACTGATGGAGAAGTACTTGCTAGTGAAATACTTCCTTAATTTCTTTTCCTATTTTTTTCCCTGTTCAATATTGTATATGGAACATGCTAATGAGCTCTTTATCAACTTCTGAAGAGCCAGAATCCACTCCTAATATTAAGACTTCCCTGAAATGTCTCCTAGATCAATTTCACAGATAATTCACTTGGAAAATTGTCAGCAAATTCTCTAATATTATAAATCCTGTTTCAAGTATTATGTTTATAAATAAACTAATCGCTCATCTAATGAGAAACAAGATTAAAGTTTAGTTTACTAAACTAGAGCTGCCTGATTCTAGAAAGTCTACAGTCTTTCTAAAATTTGCTATAGCCACATTTGAGAAATTATTCCTAATAGTCAAACCTAATCAAAAAACAGGGGGAAAAAACCTTTCAAGTTCCCGTTACTCTATTTTTATTTAAGAGTCTTACTAATTTAGTTATTTTTCACTACTCATACTAATTATTTTGCCTAATGATACTTCCTAGACCATCTTTCTAGTATCGGTACAAATCTGAAAAAACAATAGCGAATTAAAGCAGAATTATTATTTAGAACAGTGTTATCAAAAATCTTTACATATCCTGTAGAATATATTCTAGGCATTCTATACCTGCAGGTAAAAGTGGGGCAAGAGAGAAGAGGAAGGGACACCTATGGCTTATGTTGCTATAGCTACCAGATGCTTAGAATTTTCAGTTCCAGTGAATGAATCAATAGAAACCACAGCTTCACTCTCCGCTTTTATTCATCAAAGGGAAAGCTGGAAGATGGGTTGCTAAGCAACATCACACTAAAGGAGTGCAGTGCTTTGAAATCAGCATTACTGACTCCCCTCCACCCCAGAAGCCTCTTCCATTCAAACCCATTTTTTAAGAAAGGGGAGAAAACCCCCCATCAAACCACCAGAACATGCATTTTTAAAATAAGGAACTGTACAAGCGGAGAGAAAGCTGAAATTAACACCCTCAGTTAGTTGGAGTAAAGTGAAATGACACAAAGCCATTCCTTCTGCAGAGAAAGTAAAAAAAAAATAAAATTTGTAAGCACAGGAAAACCTATATAAACCAAAAGGGATATGGAAAGGACATTTATTTCTTCTGAGAATACTATATTAATGCAAAAATTTCTCTGAAGTTCTACTTACCTTTTTTTTTAAAACTGAAATTCAAAGATGTATCTCATTTACTCTTCCTTTAAAGACATCATCTGTAAAGACAATGCCTAGATATGCTCAAGACAGCTAATGGGAATTCAGGAATTTTTTACCTGCATGGTGTATGCATAAAACTCTTCACCAAAAGTTAGCCACAGAAAGCTTAAAGTCTCAGTTCAATTTCTATCAACTAATTTCTGTACCTTTCATTGTCATGACTTAATCTGCCACATCTGTCTTATGGAAGGCCAATGTCTGTCTTATGAGAAAAATGTAGATGCAGATGTCTTGTCTTTTTCCAAGGCATTTTGCATTCCTTGCTATAAACCCACCTATTTTTATTCTAAACTTCAGCTAAATGTTATTCATATGCTATCCAGGAAGCAACAACACATTGATTCTGCATGAATAAGGCTGTCTACAAAGAAATTCTGTTTTACTAGAAACTGCCTCAATAAGGCCTATGTACTTATTCTTTTAACAGTGGGGGAAAAAAATGCAGAAGAGCATAGTTTAACAATTCATAGCATACTGACCCCCACCGCGCAACTTCCTTTAAAGTTCCCCCCAGCCTCAGCAGTGCTTTGAAATCAGATCTAGATCCATGTTCCTCATTCCACTCTACCATCAGTTTTTTCCCTAGTATACTAAATCTTCGTCCTCTGAGCTCTATCACGCTGCAAAACTTACAGGCAAAAAACCAGGGAGCTTGTACTGTGCCTGGTACAGTCATGTACACACAGACTGCCAGTGCTCAAACAGAAAGGACAGGCTACACCGTAAGTTTCAAGGTTCCCTAGGGAAGGAGGGGCTGCTTATTTGAGTATTTTCTCAATTCTAATATTCACGCAGATCTTGTAGAAGTGTCATGTCCTGAGACATATCCATTCATTCTAGTTTAGCTGAGCAAGAGCTCAAAAGTTACTGGAATGCAGTAAACGCACTGCAAACACCAGCAGGCAGCAGCACTGCCTAAGTGATGCATATCAATGTATTCAGGAAACAAGACTGTAAAGTTACCCAAGATACAGCACCCAATTATTGATAAGCAAGATTAGATACGATTGTAAACAGGCTCCCTTTTGTAGCTTTAAGATTCAGTTGTGGTAAGAAGACACCATTGAAAGTGACTTTAGACAATGTCAATAGGAAAAGTGAAAATCAGTTGAGGACTGAAATTGCTTGTAAAATA
Source organism: Grallaria varia (assembly GCA_013396735.1). Lineage (NCBI taxonomy): Eukaryota > Metazoa > Chordata > Aves > Passeriformes > Formicariidae > Grallaria > Grallaria varia. Next base: position 322,413 of record VWZG01010815.1, read on the forward strand.
ACGAAAGTTGATCATTAGCATTAAGAATTCCCTTTTCATGTGAAAACACTGCTTTTCTAGTCATCTATATACAACATCAAGTGCTATTTGAAAACCAAATACACTAGTACAACAGCGAGGTTTGTTAGGCATTTGTTTTTTCAAAAATTCTGCATCTGTGGAAAAAACCTGATCCTTCTCCCTTCTCTCACTCCTGACATGCTATTGCTCCCTTAAAGCTCCATGAGGGTCTTCTGATTGGGAGACAAGATCCTAATCCCCTGTAATAAAAATTATTTCTCTAAAAAGGTGTTTTATATGGATTAAGCAAGATTAGTGCTAATTTCTGCACATATGACTGTACACATACAATGTTGAGAGACTAAACTCTACAAATTAAGAACATTTCTCTTCATGGAAATCTTACAGGTGGATAATAGCATGAGTAGAAAGTAAATGCAATATAAGACTTGCATGATCTATAAAAGTCTTTACTGAATATTTACATAGGATTTTAACTCTTACATTTTCATTAAACAATGTAAATTTCACTGAGAACAATGCACATAGCTGTTTTTTTCAAGATTTAAAAAAATAAAGCATGCCTTTACTACATGTAGAACTAAAAAAACCCCTAACTCAGAAATACACCTGTAGTAACAAAGATGACACTGTTCATTATGAAGTAATGGTTTACACAAACTGAAATCTAGCATCTTAACATACACTTCCACTAGATAAGACAGGTTGTTATTTTGAGTGCTATTCAATAAACAAAGCAAAATACTGAGATATGTGCTTTAAAATGATTTTATGATGCTGGTAACACTTTTTATGATGTCACTTTACAAAACACACATGGGAGTAGTGTTCTTTCCTGAATGAGAATAAATACAATTTCTTTCGGGGTTGCAGATTTCTCTTGAAAACAATCCAGATCTCTAATTTAATTAAATTCATCATATTCACAATACTTTTGTGCTGATATGGTCCTTGTCACTGCAGTGTTTCATTCATAGTTTCCAAAGTCCGATTAAACAAAAGTCCGTGAGTAATGATAAAAAAAATTCAGGGTCTTAGTGATGCACGGGCCTTGTCAAGTATTTCCTTTCGGATCTTTGGATAGTTTGGATGTGCTCCAAGGACCTGTCAAAAGACAAAAAGGAAAGAACTCTGTATTTGGTAAGCTCCCTCATCGCTGAGCTTACATATTCTAAAACTAAAATAACAACATGACAAGTTTGTGTTAAAAATGCACAAATATTTAATTGTGGCTAGAGACCAACACACACGGGGTTAAAACCAGCTCTATCAGAGACACCTTGCTTGCCTTTCCACTGTCCTGTCACCTTGGTGCAAAAGACTTGGGTCAAACGCTAAAGCCGCTGGTTGGCTTGAAGTGAATGCACCAGAAAAACGGACCTCTGGAGACATTTCTGAGGCTTTAAGTATACTTTCTTTCCAATGATAAACTGCCTCTGTTTTCACTCCCTTAGGCTCTATCTTTATCTACTTCATCATCTTCCCTTCAATTCCCTCTTTTTTCTTATCCTTCCATTCAATTTGTCCTTTCTAGTTATCTTTATTTCCCCAAAAAAGAACAGATGTAATTGATTTTATTATTGCTACAAATAATTATTAATTCATAATGTTCACTCTGCTTCTTTCATAACAGCCCCTCCTCTTACTATGCATCTTCTCTACTTATGTTTGGACCATCCAAAGGTAATACTTAAAGTTATTTTACTAACAGTGTTTTCTGATACTAACATGACTGAACTTTTTCAGCTGTACTTCTCTAGGGACTGACCAAGTTCCAATCACGTGGCCAAAAGAATGTGGTGCCATTTGAATATGCTTTCACATATGATACCAAACCCACTTTTTTCTCTTACCTATCTGGTGGCTGTGGAGCTCAGGATAGAGCAGATTATGTAGAGGATATTTAATTTAATCAAACTTATTAAACAGGGCACCTTTCTGACATTAAGCTATGTATTTTAGAAATTTAAACTGAACAAAAAAAAAACCCCAGAATCACTATGTAAAAGAATGTTGCTATAGAAAACAGACTATTAAGTACATATATAAATTTTACCTTATGACAAACATCGATTGCATCAACATATCTCTTCCCTTTCAGGTAATTGAAAGCCAGCTTGTATCCTGTAATAAAGCAGGGGGGGAGAGGGAAGGCAGCAATTTCAGTTTCTGTACCGAGTAACAAAAACATCACAGTTGAATTCATTTTGGTCACTGTGTGTTTCTCAAGTTAGTATGTTTGTTTTCTAGTCTTTTCTCATGTAAGCCTGGCAGTGATCAAAATTTCTACTGAAAGTCACTTCAAGTAGTAAATAAAAGTTCTCTACATAAGGATAGCTATGTCTGAATCAAAAGGAGACATTATTCTAGAGAGCATGTGCTACTACAGAGAATACATTATGGTTGTCGTCTTTCAATTACTGTGGTACCCTGCCGAGTTCCTCACTGTGACCTACAATACACTGTCCCTCTGTAAAGGTAATTCCCTTATTAAAGGACAAAAGGAAAAAGAATCAGGATAACAAACTAGGGACTTAAAACTGTTCCATTCCACTGTCAGCAGACCACTGATACAAAAAGTCACATGGAATAGCTAAGTCGCATAGCAACATGCCAGGCTGATACTTTCAACATAAGAAGTAAAGCTCAAGTATATCAGCCTGGACAGAGACCAGGCCTGAGAAAAAAAACCAAACATTATAAGCATGCAATTTCCAAATTCTGAAATTTTAAATCTTTCATTTATGAACTTATCCTCATCAGCAAATCACAACCTCTAGAAATCACCACCTTTTACTACTAAAACTTCTTTTTATTACATCTTATGTAATCAACAACTGTAATATTTTAGCCAAGATATTTATAGCTCAGTCTACAGGAATGTCTAGTAAAAATTACTGCACCCGAATTAGATATATCTAGGGATTTTCCCTAAGTCAGATTTCTATCAGTCATTTTTATTTCTGTTTTGACATCTGAGTCTTCCACTGCTTGGGCCCTCCTAATTTTCTGACTCACAGTACATATGGTAATACCAAGTTTTGCTAATTCATTCATGTACATGCATGTATGTGCAGAACTTTAACTGTGTTTCAAAAGAAGGAGCTAAACCACAAAACATTTAATTCCACTAATAAAACACTAATGTACAGATCATATTCAATAAAACCAGGAACCAAACCATTGCAGCATCCAGGACTTACAGAAAAAGAAACAAAATGTATGGCAGTTCAAATGCATAACAGTTAAAATTTTGTTAAAAAAAGTAATTTTTAATTTTTCAGTTGACACCTCTCATCCTAACACTAAAAAAACCTAGACTACAAGAAAAGAGAGGAAGTAGTATGTATTTCTGACGGGCAATAAACATATCCCAAAACCTGGAACAGAATTTGTGTCAACCACCAGCCTTAGGACCCATGGAGAGACTAGGTGTTGAGGAAGAAAAGGGCATTTTGACCTGTGTATCCATTTCATAAAGGGTTTTCTACATTTAAACAGTCTTAACTATATGGCAGTTTAGTATAAACTTCAATCTACCATCCAAATTGGAACTTGATTAGTGTCCCAAGTTTTCAGTTATCCATCTTTTTTAAATGAGATATATTTAGAGACATTCAAAATAATTTATTTTTAAATCCTTACTCATGTATATAAAAACTGATCCATATAAAATAATTCATCTGATTATCAAAATGAAATAATCAAATCAATGACCTGCCACCACCATATATATATTATATGTATTTTAAAAGGTTCTCTGCTATAGACAGTACGCAGTAGATTACTATAAATACATCATTAAAAATTAACATTGTACTTACAGACAAAGTTGTTCACAAATAGCAAACTAAGACTGTTTCAGATCAAACCTTGTACTAAAACAGTAAGCAGGAACTTCTGAAGTATCATAAAGCTGCTACCTCTTGCCACAGGAGCTTTCCAAGGCACTGTTCAGTACACCTTTAAACCTTTGTGGTTTTTGTATGAGGAAAAGCAGTGATACTCTATTCCATGGAAAATCAAAAGCAGTCTTTCCAGTAAAAGGTAGTTGTTTCATTCCTACTCTAGTGCCCGAAATCATGCTTATAGGTTATATATACATGCCTACTGCTGGGTTTTTTTGGTTTCCATATTTCCAGGCCATCTCGTAATTTATTGCTGCATCCTTATATGCTTGTTCCTTCTCCATTATGTATCCCATGTATTCATAACCCTTGCAGCACGACTGCAAAACACAAACACTCATTCAAAATTTTATTTAGGTAAGCTTATATATAATAATACCAACAGCTTCATCCTAAAATACTTCAAATCTATACAACTGGAAAGTACAAGCGATACTTGTCCTAACTTTGATGACATGATAGTCTTGATTTAAAGCATCTGTAATACAAATGAGTTATATGAATTCTGCACTGCTTTGGGTCAAGAACAGGAGTTCATCAGAGAGGCCACTGCAGCTACTTCCAAAATAGATACCTCTCTCAGTTAATAATAACCCTACGGCAGCCACATTTCAAGTCTGTCTGGAAAGTGCTGTACCTTCCCACCAATACTGTTTTCTTATTTTTCTTAAAGTAAGTATTTTCATAACTTTATTCTTGGAAATGGTTTTACATGATAATTTTCCACTTAAAGCTTAAAACCAGACACAAATAACCTGAAGAGAAAAATCAACCGGTAAGTATTTATTTTGTATAACTCCAAGCAGCAAGTCACAAGCATCTGAAAAACAGGTTCTAAAAAACTAGTAGGCACTGGTTGAAAATACTAACCTTGCTTATACATAAAGGCTATATACATATAAATCAATTTTACTCTACATTAATGTTTAGTATGAAAGATAAAGTAATTCACATAGAAATCTTACATTTAGTACCTAAAGCAGGAAAAAAAATTACAAAGGCCCTAACTACTGCATGCCCTTACCATGAACAGTTTATATTATCATGCTGTCAATAGGTCAAATATTTTTAAGAGAAAAATTAAGTGCAAAGAAACGTTGATATATAAATTAAATTCCATCTTTAACTTCACTATTGCCAATTGGGCTTCCAAAATATACTGATGAAAACCCTTCAAATCACAGTACACTGGGATCAGTATGGGAATGCCTGGAAGTCAAGGATAAAAATATACTCTCCCTCTACTTTGTGACAAACAAAAGTTCAAAATCAAAAAGTAATCAGTAAGAACCTCCAATTTTATAGAAATAGTCTACTCCTTGGGATCTCACTAACCAATCTTACGTGCTTTTATTACAATCACATCAAAACCATACTAAAAGACACAAGGCTTTCATGAAGTGTTCACTCGACATATTTACTTAAAATTGTGTGTGTGTGTGTATGTATATACATATATATAAAATTCAATTTTGACTGTTCAAAATAATGCCAAAAACTAACGAATCACAATTATCTGTTTTTTCAATCTAATCAAGTCTCCCAAACTGGAGGATATGCGCAAAATACTGCCTTGTGAATTAAAAAGATACTTTAAGATCTAAAATACTCGGCATCTGTATGTATAACAAAATTCCTGCTTAGCAGCTTTGCATGCAAGCTGGAGAAAAGTCACTATCCTTACTGTGCTGTTTTGCAAGGAACCAGAGATACATATTTCTGATTCATCATCCTCCCTGCTATAAGCAGAGCCTGTTTATCTCAAACTTTTTAAAAGAAAACAAATTACTTGGTGGGCTATGCTTTTATGCAGCAAAGGGTCCTTTGTGGTACAGACCTGCTCAAAAGATCACCTGCTTCAAGATAGGTCTTGTTTTGGGAGATGACTGGTGTTTTATCCTCCAGCTGTATGGATTTTGCAGCTTCCCATGGCCATCTGGGCAAGTGTGTAACTTACCTTAATATAGAATATTTTCTTAACTAAATTCAAACTAATTTTTTGTAAAAATCAAATTAAGTACATCCTATTTTAAGAGGCATCTCTGCAGAAGTACGTGCTATCATTGTATCAAGTACTGTTGTAGCTGCCTCTTTGTTTTATATTTGGAAATGAAAAGAGTTCAAAAAACGTCTCTCAAGGAGGTTTCAGAAATATGACTGAAAAATGAACCTTACCTTCTATACTAATGAATTCTTAAAAAAAACAAACATACAGCATCAGGTTTATGCTAACAGTATAACCTGAATGTGCAGCATAGTATTTACAGAAGACTAGCCCACTAGACTGCCTCACACTACGGAAAGTGAAGCATACAGATGGAAAAACATGACCAGCACAAAGGGACAAAAAGAAAAATAAGCACAAGAGCTAAGATGTGTGCTTGTTCCCACAGTCAAAGTAGGGTATTGTGCAGTTTGCCTCCTCAGAAACCCTGAGATAAACACATCAGAGCTTGTCTCCAGACAATCTACCAGAGAGAATCACCACAGAACGGGATTAATAGCAGCATTATAAAAATAGTGCTGCACTGTAGCAGGCTTATGAACACAAAAGTTTAAAAACACAAGAGATGAAGATAACATCTCAATAAATGGTGCAAGCCTCCAATATTTGTATAGCTACATCTTCATCAGTTTTGTGAGGCTCGGTAAAATGCTGTTCTGACATCCCATGAACACCTCAAGCTTTTAGTGCTCCCACACCTAAAACTTGCGTAAGGTACTACAGAACACGAATAAAAATGACTAAGCAGAATTCACAGATTTGTTTACTACCCTCCAGTGTGAACTTGCTGGTTTCCTGCCTTGTTTTGGTCTACCTGTCCTCACTAAGCAAAACACCAGGCAATTGAACAAAGAAATACATTTCAAAATTCAGTTTCAGAGGAAAACTAAACACTTAGATGCATTCAAACAGAAGGTTACTTTCAATGTACATTCACTTACCCTGTTCTGACGAAGGCATCGTTTTAATAATTCACTTGCCACATCATATTTTGCAGACTGAATATATATATCTGCAAGCAGAAGCCAACTCTTTTCAAACTCCTCTGCATCAATGGGATTCCAGATCATTTTTGAAATCCGTTTTAACTGAGTTCTGGCTCGTGGAGTCTGTTTCAAAATCATGTAGGCTGTGGCCATTCCCAAAAGTGCTGGTACATGATCCTTCTGCAGTAATAAGTATAGCAACTGCTTGGTGCTGTTTTATTTTGCTTTTAACTTTTTTTTTAATTTAAAGTCCTTTACCACATATCTAAAAACTAAATTAAAAGCTAAATCTCAGAAAATAAAGATAGAACATCTAATCTTATAAATATGTTTTCCACCTAGTGCTATAATTATTTCTTTAAGACTAATTATGATAAGCACCAGGCTAAGGAAATGCTGAAAACATCCACAGGCATCTCATCTCCCAAGAAAAAACATCTGATACCACTAAGAGCTATCCTTTTTATATACAAAAAAATACTTCAGATAGAGACTCAACTCACTAGAAGTTACAATACAAGTGGTACTTTCCACTTTTAGAAGTGCCTGTCAAACGTCAGTAAGAGGGATGCTGATTCCTAGTATTAGGTGTACAGCTCTTAAGAAGTCTGACTGTATGCATCCAAAAGCTATACAAAACAAACAAGATTCTTAAAAGCCACCATTCTACGCAGAATCCTTAGAATGAATAGCACTAGCACATACTCCTATAGATGAATGCAAACTTTTAAGACCGGTTAAAAAATACATAGTAAGGATGAAAAGGAAGACTGAGGAAACAAGACAGTTACTAACCTCAGCCGTGACTATTTCAGTGAAAGTGCTCAGCGCTTGTTCAACACTTGATTTTTGTTTGGTTGCCATGAGACAATAATTTTCCATGATTCGCAGCTGAATGTGACCCTGAATGGTTTGAGGCTTGAGCTCCTTCAGCAGGTTTTGCGCTGTTCTTACAGCCAACTGCACAGACTCCTGCTTCTCTGTTGAATTACTATTATCAGAAAGAAAGTGTTCATAAAAGCTTATTTTTTTAATATACACCAAATAAATTACAAGTTAGAATGAATTCTGTGCTAAAGGCATGCCATTTTGTAAAGAATGGCTCTGGTACTATAGGCATTCTGCATTGATTCTCCTGTGTAACAACAGCAGTTCTAACCCAACAAGCTGTTTGTAACACTGCAAGTGACCAGGATTCCAAAGAAAATCTTCCACATTCTTCTGCTTGAGACTGACTCATTACAGTATAGAATGGTCTCCCATAATAACACAGAATATTCATAGCATTAGATCATCTCAAAGTTCTAGCAATCTAAATTAGGCACATTATCAAGTGGCAGCAGAGGAAGCGGTTGACAGAAGAACCCAAGCAATACTTATTTCATTCACCTACCCTGTGTCAGCATCCAGATTTTCAAAGACTTCTCCACCCACAATTTCATTATCTGGGTTCAAACAAATTTCAATCATGTTGTAGACCGCATTCTGTCCCCAGTCACTGTCCTTTCGAGCTTTATTAAAATGCCGAAGTGCATCATTTGGTTCCCCTGTATACCTATACATATAATTAAAATATTTAAAGCTGGGCAATTAAAATTCACTGTTCCAAATCCCAAGAAGAAACCCAAGTATTTAAAAACAGATGACCCACTAGCACACACCGATAAAGCAAGGTTTAAACAGCACACATACTATTGCAAGGAACTTGTCTTTGCAAACTAAAAATAGTCTGAAGAATTCTAGAATTTGAAGATAAGTAGTATTACATTATTGAACCAGCAAGAATATCCTGAGATGTTCAGAAAAACTGAGACCTTACTTTAAATCCTAGCCCCTAACAATCAACATAGCACGTTTGATTGACAATAGATGACAAGAAAGTTAATTTAAATACATACTACATAAACAAATAAACCTTATCTTAATTATAATTGCAAGTACCAAAGATACAGTCCTTTGCAGTAGTGAAATCCTGGTTCAAGCTTTGCTCTAGAAGAATGTTTTTCAGCCGCTAAAAGAAATCTTGGGACTTCTTCTAATTTTCCAGCTCTTCTAAATAGATCAATTAATCGTGACAGGGTTGCATAGTTATCTAAATATACAAATAATTAGGATGCTGTAATTACAGTTATTTTCCTGTATGAATAGCTTAAGAAATAAAGAGCCTACCTTAATTCTTTTCACATACAAAAAAGAGACATGATTTAATACATAAGGCATATTATATAGTAACCACAGACACAAGAAACAAAACCATTTTTTGCACTGTCACAATTTCTTTCAAAGTCCACTAGAAAGCTTTACATTCATTATAATACAATTTTAATAGATTTTTAGTAGCTTTCTCTCTGGTCACAATTTGAAAATTGCTAAAAAAATTTACTGCTGTCCAAGACAAGTTTACTTTATTAAATGCTACCCCTGTGTTCATGCAGTTAATATCTTAAACATGAAATAAAGTGCTTTACAGATAGCAAGTAAGTAACACCCTAGTTGTATTTGGCTTAAGATAAACTATACACACTGCATTGCAGCAAAGTACATTACTGTATCTATGAAAAATAATTTTCTCATATTCCCTACAATATCCTTATAATATTTCATACACAGTAATGGTCTGTGGCTCTAGTATTCATTACATTATAAATAATACCTTTCCTTTTATCAAGCAAATTTTTTTTATATATTTATTCCTCTCTCTTGTTAAAACTATGTATCAGAAAGAACTAAAAATATCACTGCTAAATATTCACCCGGCTTGCGCTCTAGAAGCTGCTGGAAATGAAAAACAGCTTGTTCATAATCTTGTTTCTTGAACATGAGATCAGCCATCATCTACAATATTGAACAATTTAGAGAAAACAAACCAAGACATTATAAACTGTGAAAATATAAATATAAAATTAAAATTAGAAATAATGAACTCTGGTTATGTGAAGTGAGGAGTTAAAACTATAGCATTAAGTGCTGCAGGAACTACACAAGAAGTAAACTGAGTTGGACTTTTCATTACTGTTTGGAAAACAAGCACTATATATATACACACACAATATCCCAATTTTTCATGTTAGGTGGAAATTATAAGATAATTAAGCAATCTGCTGTACCTTCCAAATATGTTTGTTTTCTCTTGCATAGTTTCACTCCTAATTTTATTCCCCATAAATGCAGATTAAGCACACAGAAAAGCAAAGGTAGTTTAAAGTTAGGGGAAAAGAAAGTTGACAGCCCACTTCAGCCGTGCAAGTAAACAAATTATTTCATTTCAGCTTCTCTCCACTGATAGGCAGCTAATACAGAGTAGATTTAACAGCATATATTAAAAGTGCTGTTACTCCTGTTCATGCACCATACTAGGATAAATTTCAGATGGTAGACTGCTATGAGAAAATAAATTATGCCTATTTAAAAATAATTTTCTGCCTAACGTATCAAACCAAAAGTTGCTCAGCCTATTGAGACGTCTTTTAAGCCAAGAAGTATACAAGTCCTGGAAAGAGAACCTTCAACTGGGACTAAAACTTGTTAAGTAGAAATATGATTAACTAAGGTTGTATGAGGCTGTAAAAAAACCAAATAATTCTTTTATTCTGGAACTTTCTTTAAATACTTTTTAAAATATTACTGTGCTGGAAAAATAGCTTCTTCCCTGACCATTAGTTAATTGCTAGTAGAACATGCAGTGAGCCACAATTTAGCCAATCTTACTGCTGCTACTTTTTCCTCGGCTTTTAAAGACATTCTGTATTGGGAGAGAAAAAAGGCTGATTGCTAGAAACTTCATCCTGAAACATCACTCAGCATAAACAGAAAAACATTTTGCTCCAGCGGATTTTTCACATGATTTTTGAAATCAAAACTTAAAGGCTTTCTTAAAAGTAGTATTTTATGCATACATCACATTACAGGCACGCAAACTTCAAAAAACATCTGATTCAGGATCAGTATAACAGCACATACCATAGTTGCTGCTTCATTATTTTGGTCATTCTTCAGTAGTAAGGAACACTGATGTTGACAGGCATCAGTATCATCTTGTGCAAGATATAAACGCGCAAGTTCCAACATTGCCTGTATGTTAAAATATTTAAGTATATGTAATTCAAAGATGAAGAAAGTTGGATCAGTTCTACGAGTATCAACCTGATATTGTAGAGCTTCAGGGAAAAACTGTTTCTCTTCTAAAGAGAAAGCCTTCTCTATTGTTTCCTGTGGGCTCGCGGACAATTAATTTAGTTCATTTTCATTCCCTCACCTTTAAAACAGAAAAAACTTATCTTCTTCCAAGGGATATTCTGGAGGTACATTGAAAAGAGAATTGTTCAAATAGTATTGCTCTGAAGGCTACAGCATTTTGGTATGAATAATAGTCTTGGAAAAAATATAAGGGCAAGTAGTTTTAAATTCATCGAAAGAAACAAATACCTCATTAACATTCACCAATTAATTCTGGAGTCCAAGCAAATTTCAGAGGAAACAGTTTTCTTATTTGCATTTCCAAACCTACCATATTAAGACTCTGTGTGGATCAATTTCTGGGAAGCAATTACAGAGCAAATATAAACAAACTGAAATGTACATAAGCATGCATTCTTAATGCTGAAGTCCCATCACAGACTATTCTGAATAGAATGCCACAGAAAAAGTGTATAAACATAAGTTACCACATATTTAATCAAGCTTTCATTGAAGTAAAGAGAAGGTAAACTGATCGCAAAGTAAAACTAGCAGTAGACAAACAGTAAGCAATGTCACTGCTACTTAATTTTAAATGTGTTTTGATTTTGTTTTCCAAAAGGAGGCATTTACAATTTTATCGTAATTCTCCCTCTAGTCACACTTGTGAAAGGCTCTTCTGAATCAGAACAGTGTTTTGAACATCCTGTTCAGGATACGCAGGCTCCTTGCATAGTTTTTAACAACTGTTTTCTTCCTGCTTCCTGTTATTTACATATTCAAACATAAACCATGTAATTCTGAAACCGAAAGGCAGGAGGGTAAGCACTGAAATGAAATGGAAAATGAATACATGCAAGAACTTTAATTATCAAAGTTTTCTTTAAGCTGCTGTTCTTATGTCCACAACACAGTGGAAAACCAAAAACCAGTCTTGTAGTCAAGGAACTCTTCCTGTCTTGAGCAGGTCAGAGAAAAAAGCCAGTTAAGCTGAACTTCTATACCAGATTCTTGTGGCCCCTAAATTTTAAACTCCAACACAAACAACAAGGATACTATGAAGTGATGGGCTTGATGCAGTCCATGATCCAAAGCTAGGGTATTACCTACAAGATTTAACTACATAAAACATAACAACACAACACAAACCCCTTATGACATGGACAGCAATGTCTTCACATTTACCTGACTAACTTGTTTAATGCAATATTTGAAATCCATTTTGGGTTACTTTGGCTATATTATAGGAGATTTTGGTCTGATGAAACAATGTACAAATAGCTTCAAAGGAAATTTCCATTATTTCTGTATATAATTTTAAGGAAAGTAAACGCTGAAGATACCAAGAAACAGGTGGATGTTTAAGAGCTCAGAATCATATTTTGACGTCTAAAAGAATTTAATTCCAGTCTTGTGCTAGCAATGTTTTTTAAAAATAAAGGGAGGGAAACAAGTTCAAATCTACAGAAAATATAAAAATACACTGAGGTAACTCCTTTGTATTAGCTGTGGGTTACAAGGTATTTTGCTTTCAGTACTTTAAGAAGGCAGCAAGTTATTAATCAGTCATCGTCTTCTGTTTTCTAAGATGTCATTGTATTGTGTTGCTAGTGAAGTAGGATTAAAACAAAAATTTTCAGTAAGTGCACCTAACAGATATTTGGTACAAACGTCAGTGGCACAGCACATCTTGTAACAATGGGAATCTCTCAACAGTATGATTTTATCAAGAATTGAAGGGCAATGCCGTGCTGGTAAAAGATTAAAGCTTTGATACCGATACAAAAGCCATAGCTGTACCTGTACTGCAACAGGCACTCTATTTGCTCTTAATGGTAGAATGGGAAAGTCACCATTTTAAGGACATTTTTATTCCTCTCCCCATTTATTTTTCTTCTCCATCATCATATTTACAAGATGCTTTGAGGAAAGCCTGTCATACATGCTGAAGCTGTAACTTTAGGAAGGACCTAGATTCTTGAAACCACAACACATGAGTTCAAGTATGCTGGTAATTTAGCAGCTGTTGAATGTGGCAGCTGTTCAGTAAGAAGCAGCAAAATAAGAAGTCTTCACATACATCTAAATAAATAACATAATCATGATAGAAAATAATGGAAAAGGAACGAAATTTTTATATATTTATTTTTAAGCTAAAAAAATAACCACTAAAGTTGACACTCATTATAAATTTCTCAGTCTTGCTTCTGCCACTCCTATCTCCAAAGTCCAGGGCTGTGAAAGGATTAGAAGGAAGAAGAAGACAAAAATAAGCTCAAATTTCCATGTATATATTAACTTGTGGGAAAGAAATGTTGCAGAGAAGAAAGAAGCAGTGTAATAATCCCTGCTCAACAACACCAACATTTTGTGACTAAAATCAGAATTCTACCACGTCCAGATAAAAGTCTAAAACTCCTGAAGCAGACACAGAAAAGACAGAAATTGTCAGAACTGCCCAAAATCACTGGGAGTTCATTCCAGAGGACAGGTAACAAGCAAGACTGAAATAATCCCCATTATTACCATGCCATACCTTACACGCCCTCACCTGGTACCTGAAGACCAGACTCACCGTATGACGCAACGGTCAACTCAGAGGGCATGCAGAGCACCTCCTGAGTCAGGAGTTGTGTAAGAGACAGAAATTACCAGTACATGCAACTATTTTATCATGATAAACAATGAAGGGAAGAAAGCTCAAGGCTCTATGTATATCATGAAGCAGAAATAGTGGCAAATACATTTCTACCCTGTGGATAATTGGAAAAATGTATTGCTAGATCTAAAAACTGAATGGAAAAAAAATGTAAAATAATCAGAGGGAAAACTGACCTTGTTATTGGTGTCACAGTGAACAAGGGCTTCTTTGTAAAACTTAATTGCTTTTTCATAGTTTCTCTGGGCTGTAGAATGTTTTGCAATCTCAGCACAAATTTCAGATGCTAACTGTTTCTGTGCAGGAACTGCATCCAGCTGTTCTACTTGGGCCTGTTTAAGCACTCTGGCTTGTAATTCCCGAGCCTAGTGTGGGGAGAGCAGTGAGCAGTCAGAAATTTTCAGAGGAATTAATTTGATATTATCTACTTTAAAAGAGTGTACTTATTTTTTTAAGAGAAGGAAGCATTAATACTTTTCTGGTTTTTCATAACCATCCATCATTTTGCCTTGCAGGGAAGGAGAACTAAAACATAAAGTAAAATCTGTGGAGAATTTCTAAACCAAAGGGAATAAACCTGTTTAAGAGGCAGTAACATGACTGAACAGTTAGGCCTGCTGAAATGATCAAAATACAGGTGGCTTTATGTAAATGAATGTGGCATCAAAAGGAAAAGGAACAGGGATATATTTCAAAGAGAATGGCTACTAGAAGGACATTTTTGAGTAACAAAAATAACAACAACAAAAAGGAGAGAGACCAAGTTTTTTGAAGTGTGATATAGTTTGAAACCTGAAAAAACTAAGGAAGTAAAGAAAAGAGGAGGAGACTGCTCTAGGATGAATTTTACTGAAGGAGAATTGGGGTGAAAAAAAGTTAACTTTGTGAAAGAAAAAGGTACATTGCAAGGAAAAAAAAGTGAGAATTTAACAACAGATTAAATACTAATATTGGTAGGTTTTTAACTCTTACATACAATTACCTTTCTAACCAACCTACTTTTCTTGATGGTCCGAAGACGCTACCAAGGCTTAGCATTTCTGTTACTTTCACTTTCACAGAGTGGAGGTATAATGGAACAGAATGTGCTGACCCAACCTCTTGCTCAACCTTTGCGTTGAGAAAGTGGGGATTTAATCTAAGGGATTAAATCTCTAGCTTTCAACTTTGTCCTTTCTAACCTCACTCTGAAATAATATTCAACTCCAGAATGAACAGATGTTATTACTGCTATATAAAATAAATAGCAGTACAACTAAATGACAGGTAGCCATTGAAAGCTGTTCCAGATTGCTCTATGAATGGTGTCAAATTCTGAGCTAAAAATATGCAGCCTAGCTGGCCCCATGGCCAATTTCATTTTCACCTTCTCAGCTAAAACTGATGCTCCACATGCAAACGAAGGCATAGTAGGACTGCAGGCTTCCAGTAAAAGGCTGCATTCTGATCTAAAATCCAGGTAACACTGCTTGCAAAAAGCTGAGATTATGTATTTTACATTTCGCACCAGTCACTGGTGCTTTATCCCTGGCACATACACATTTCCTACATTCACAAGACTATTATGGTTAGAATCTGAGATAAAAGTGAAACCAGGGATAAATATGGGGACACCAAGTTTTCACAGGTATTTCTTTTTCTCTTCCTTACCTGTTGCAGAGCAACAATAGCTTTGTCAATCTTCTCCATTTTGCTGTAAATTTTTGCCAGAAGCACCTGATAACGTACATCTTCCATCAGCAAAGGCAATTCATTCACTGCAAGAATTACATTAAACAAACGCTATTTTTGAAAGAAGTGGTCCTGGTAGAGTCAAAGATGAGGCTTTTCACATACTCCAGGAAAGAGCTCACATGAAAAATTCACAGGTCCATCTTACGTATTTAGGATTGTGATTTGACTCAGTGTGTTGACAGTGGGAAGAGTATGTTGGTAGTGAGCAGAGTAAACACTACACAGTACAAAGTGAAATTTAAGACCAAAGACACTGAAAGATGCAAAAGGGATACAAAAAAATTGACTGTCTGATCTATTTGCATGCTCAGAAATATGAGAGAAAATATTTTGATTTAAGCAGACAGGAAATAAAGCTATTCCTGACATTTCTTGTCTAAATCCTCTTCAAAATCAATGAAAAATGTCCAAATTGATTCAATGTGTTACAGTACATGCAAAAAGCATAAGACTGACAGAATTTCTAGTCAGACCTCAAACTATGTTTCTTTTGCTAGAGTCTGGATCAGGCATGAATACAAAGTTATTTTAACTAAGTATTTCAGTATCTACTTAAAAAGCAGCAAGCAACTTTTGAATACTAAATATACATGCACAAATTAATACTTGAAGAATACAAATTATTCATTATATTACATTAATTTTAATCTATTGAAAAAGTGGCTCTTGAGCAAAGTTCCATGTTAAAATATAAAAGCCCCAGAAATCATGTTTTCTTTTTATTAAAATTAAAAAATAAGTATTTAGAGCTACACTCTATTAGCAAATTGGTCTTTAGGGTGCTGTAACTGATATGCTATTCTAAATCAGAGATTAGACTGTGTAGACAACCATGTAAGACCATTCCCCCAGTACATTTCCTATAATTCATTTTTATTTCATAAATGAAAGATATTTTAGCATTTCTAAAAAAAAATAATTATTAAACTGTTTCATCATTTTCCCAATCAGCCACGATAAACATTTTTCACGCACACAATGTGTGTATATCAAAAGACACACAAAAAGGATATTGGCTTATGTACTTTTTGCTAATTTTAAGATGGAAGAGAAGATTTTAAAGTACATGGAACAAACTGGATTTACTGCTAATTATCTTTCCAAACTAGAAAAATCAAGCTGATAGCCACAAATGTTAACAAATATAACTAAACCACTGCAAAAAGATTTCCTTAATCAAGGCTATAGCTCAACTAAACAGCTGAAAACTTAATTGCCTGATAACAAAAACAAGGGGAAAATCAGAAGTTTAAGCTTTGTAAGCACATATTCCTCACATGAAAAAGGGGGTCATAAGTGACATCTGCAACCAGTTCAATCTCTTTGCTCTGAAGGATACTGGGTAGCATTTACCACCTAAACAACCACTCCCTAACAGCAGGAATGAGTCATCCATACTTGATCAATTCAGAATGAGAACATTTGTTACCACAGAAGACAAAGAGCCTTGCAAATGTAGAGCTCTGCTATTGTATTACTAACTTCATTTATCGCAGATATTCCAAGTTTAGAAGTCCTGACAAAACATATTTAAATATAAATGAAGTTTAGTTTAGAGTGCTTGACAACAGTTTGCATTGAACAGTTGAGAAAAAGCTTGGAATTTGTTTACTCCTCAGAATCATGCAGGAAACACAAGTAACTGTAGAAATGGTATGTTTTCCTGTGAATTAATAACAGTCCTACCAGGCTCATGATCTAATGCTTGCTCAAGTACTTTTTCTGCCTTTTCATACTGCTTCAGTTTCATTAAAAGCTCGGCCAAATCATAGCAAAGGAAGTTCTGTTCACCACTTCTCAGGGCAGCCTCATAGTAACTGATGGCCTAAAAGGAAGAAGCAAAAATCTGTGTATAATTTAGACAAATCTTAAAGACAACAACCTTGTTACTTAGCTATTTAATAACATGTTGCTTAAGATTTTTCTTTCCTTCTCTTGTAGCCTAGTCATTTTTAATAAATAAGGTGTTATTTAGTTGCAAGTTCAGGCTTCCAAAAATGTAATGCCAAATTGAAGATAACTAGAATAACTCTAGCCCACATTTTGATAAGCATGCATTTACATAGAACGTGATAACGTGGTAAGGCTATCTTAGACAGGATCACTGCCAATTAAACCACACTTTCATTAACAGCTGAAGTTTTTTAATTCCAGTCAAACTAGAGTTATAAAATTCTGTTTCAGCGTGTACAAAGGACAAATATTTTCCCAAAGTCTACCTGCAAAATATGAAGATCAAAGGAAATAATGAAAAGTTTAAAAATACCAACTAAGCATAATCTAATCAAGATCAAGAAACTATGGATCAAAAAACTTTTACTTTCTAAGTTTTAAAAAATAAAACTTAAAAATAACAACTTAAATAGTCTTGAAATATGATGCTACTTGTATAAGTAAAGGAAAACATGAGAACTGGAATTACATTGAAAAGTTACATTTCCAAAACGAATTTAAAATATTTTATTAATCTGTACTTTTTTTAAAACACAACTCATTTAAACATGCCTAATAATCCAAATATCAGGCTGGTTATCTATTTAGTCTTAGGCATCCTAAGGATAATGTAGTTGAAGCCTCATTATAGAAAAGTCAAAGTCTGTAAAACACCCATCACTATACAAAGTGCAAGCTTTTTTCTATAGGAACTCTAGGAACCCTCAAAAGATATCAAAATATTACACACATTAAAAAAAGTCTGAAGTTCCATGAAGCAAGATAAGAATTGTACACTGAGCTGCTTAATACTGACCTAAACAAGCAAGTGAAAATTGTAACACTGCAAACAACAAAACACAATTTGAACACACCCTTCAGTAGTTTGAGGCTGGCCAAAAAAATCATTTGCTTTTGCAAGTTTTCCCCAAACATTTTCTTCTAGTTTTCCTACAATAAGAAGCTACAGCTTCTATTACTGCCCTCCTAGTCACCGTTAATGCTAGGAGATGTAGCAAAGCTGGGTCAATGGAGAAGTAATTCAATATGGTTTTGAGTGCAGGCCCAAACCCCCAGAAACTGGGAGTCACCAGAACTAGAACTGAACAGTTTAGAATCCACCAATGTGTGGATCCACCAACTGCACTTTTGGCCAGATGATCTGAAGGGGATCTACAAACTTACTCTCAGGATAAAACATCTGCTTTAGCACTCTGAAGTAAAATATTTCTTCTACCCAACCTGTCAGGCAAAGCCCACATGTTGACAATAAAGGACACAGTACCCGACTAACCTAATCCAGTACTTATTGGATACCTTTGAGTAGTTGTGCGTTTTGATTAGGGCTTTTCCAATTTTACTTGCTAATGACGGATCTTTTGGATTTTTCTTCAGGGCCTGCTCATAGACTTCTATGGCTTCATCAGGCTTCAACAGTAAAATATAAACATGCATAAGTCAAAGATTAAGATAAAAAGCGTATGAGGAAAACAAAATCTGCTAACAACTCCAGGATTGACTGACAAGTGTTACTGAGAGAAGAATGGTCAATATAAAATTGCAGTAAGTATAAAACCCATGTAAAGTAACTGTTCCATGCTAAAACAAAATATGGAGAAAACTTAGCAAACAAGTGAGTTTGAATTAACCTCATTCTTTTTTTCACTGAAATTTCACTACTAGCATTCTCACTATTTAACAAAGAGGTAAATGTATTACCATTGGATGATCATCCATTTCTCTCCTCTAGCCATATTATAGCAGATCATATAAATTCCACTTTGTGTGATAATTCTTCGTTAAGGAGAAAGCTACATACAAAACACTAATATGTAAGATCCTTAAACTAGCAATCTAAACTATCAGCTGCATGTCCTAACTCAATTAATTTTTTTAACATATGAATTTACATCTGTATCCTTCAAATTGCTATGTCCACTTGACTACATTGTCTTCCACAAATACTGAGTAACACTTCCAACTGACCAAGAACATACAGGATGTAAAAAAAATTATAGGAACTATAATTTAAAATTTTAAATAAAACCGTAAGCATGAGAACCATGTTACCTACAATTATTCTAAACTTCAGAACACTTATACACATCTCCAGCGTCTTTCTGATTTTAATTTAGCTCTCGATCTAGGTAAGTGTTAGTCAGTGTTCTTCTAGAGGAAATTTCCTTGACTTTCACCCCCTCAGGTTTTACAAGAAATGCATTTTCAACAATTTTGCTTTGAATTTTAGCAGTTATGTTGTGGCCAGTAATTTCTTTTTTTTTGTTTTACATCCTAAAGCAGTTTGTTCACCAATTACTAATGAGTCTGCATGCCACATTGTTTCAACTAGACAAAGTCAACTAACGACTCAAACATTCCATTAATCTCTTGCAAACACTTACCTCTTGAATATTCATGTATGCATCACCAAGAAGAAGAAAAGTATGAGCACTTGGCAGTTTTTCTACCAGGTCACTGGAAAGAGAAGACAAAACCTTGCTCAATATTTAACATGTCAGTACCGGTATCTGAAGAACAACAGCAGGGCACAACAATTTTATCCTCTGCAGATTTTAGGTTTTATTTCTGAAAAAAAAAAAAAATCTGAAACCTCTTCTCAAAATACGGATTTCAATTACCCTTTTAAATGTTACCACACTTACTCATAAACTTTTACCTGTAGCAGGCAGCATATAACTTCTTATCTTTCCTATACTGAAGATAAATATCTGCCATTTTTTCTTTAGCTTGCACAAAGTAAGGCTGTTCAGGTGTAATATTTCGGAGCATAGTCAAGGCATGTTCAACATCTCCTTGAGCAATTGCCAGATCTGCATTTGCAATCACAACTCTTAGTTCCTCAGGAGTTCCAGAAAATTCATTAATGGCATCTTGGACTACTATAGCAGCTTCATGCTGCAAATAATAAAAACAATAGAATTAACTTACTGTTTCCTGTTATTGAACAGCCAAAAATAAAGACATCATAAGCCAGTAAGTACTTATGGGCATTATGCAAACCAACAAAAAAAACCCCCAAAAAACCCAAACCATAGTATCAATTTGATTTGCTATAAAGTTTTTTTCTCTCCATTTTGTAAGTAAAATTTGTGTGATATGAACTACTATATAGAGAAAGTAACATTTGCTTTGCATATATACAAGTACATGCTCAAACTTCAACTAGACAATGTCTTTAGCACTTTGCTCCAGCAGGTCCTGCTTTGAGTAGGATGACCTCCAAACTACAGGACTGTATGGCTCCTCTTGCATTCTTATACATATGTAGTGTCCTACTGTTTATACAGATACAGCTGATACAGATCTTACTGATACAGAGTTAGGATGTGCTACACAAAGATATGGACATGATCCAAAAATATTGCTAATAGCATTCCGACAGCTAAACAGGAAATCTACATCCCAGCAAATGAACATCAACAGTATACAATTAAAGGGTTCTGGAAGGCTCAAAATTGAGCACCTGCAAGCAGTTTGTTTTTTCTCTGTACAATTTAAGGTACAGGTTCTCATGTCAGATATTCACATGCTGAAAATTTTACTAAGCAAGTCCTCTTGGTAAAAGAAGTGATGGTTTTCTATTCTGAACTAATGAGAATAGACACTTCTGTCTATTCTCAGGTGTGTTTTACAACTCAACAAGTTTGCCATCTTACCGGCTCTCCATTCAAACGATGAGCTTCTACTAACTCCAGGAATACAGACACACGATCACTTGCATCAATTTCAATACTTTTTCCTTTGGTTTTTGAAGAAGCTGTAGGTTTTCTCATTCCAGGCAAGTTCTTTGCCATCTGTAAGGTTTTAATAGCTTCTGACAATTGTCCCATCTTCTTCTGGGTTTGGGCCTTAATTAAGTGATAAACAGGATGTTCTCTCACCTAAAAAAAATATAAGAGAAAGAGTTTCCAAATTTTATTTTACCACTTGCAAGGCTTTTTTTTGATATTGACCTGCGTTCCTTTTTTCCTGCAAATATATACAATTTCAAGCATCTCAATGTCTCCCAATTAGATATTAATCTTCAGCTTTCTTGTACTACTTGGAGGAAGAAACTAAGATGGGAACATGCTTGCAAGGAAATGGTAGTTTGTCACTTTTCAGCTAAGCAGTTGCAAGAGACTTGGCACAAGTCTGATCTAATGAGTGGTGTGTACAGTGTTTCCAACTCTGTGTTAATAGTACATGAAGTTCCACTGATGTCATCAGAAGTCCTATACCGCATTGTATTAGTCCCATGAAATAAAACTGTTGAGGATGACTGCAAAACAGTGCATGTTTTTAATACAGTGCTCAATTTATGAAATTTGCTCCTGAGGGGATGGAAAAAATGCACAAGGATGTGACATTAATGGAAGGCAGTATAGCACATGGCTACTCTAAACACTTACAGTGCTTAAAGCGTCAGCAATTGTCAAGAGGTAACTACAGACCCCTTTTGATCCCCTCATATACCTGTGCATGTTTTCAGTAGGAATTGCACCTCTGTTCAAAAAGTCCAGAACAACACTGGATCACTCTTCAAGTCCTTGTATGTTGGCTTTTAAAGACTGTTGCAAGGTTAGTCTGACATTACAAATCCTGTTTATGTAATATATTTTTAGTATTTAAGTAAGGATTTGAGGAAAAGCTGCCATTTCTTTCCTTTGTATTTCAAAGCAATTTCAGATTGTTGTAATACAGTATTAGTTTTGTCCTTATGTCATTTCTTTGATAAATATTCAGATACTACGTTCATATAAACATTTAGATACTAAATTTGTAGTCATAAAAAGTTCGGTTGAAAATTATTAGACACAAAACCATACAACTTCAGATGACTGAATGAAAAAAATGGTTTCATTCTTTTGTTCAACCCACCTCAAAATTGTAGCTTAGACAAAGTTCCAAGGACTGAGAACATAGTTGAGTATTGTTTTGAGCCAAGTACACCTGGGCCATCAGTAAGTGTGCATCTGCATAAGAAGGGTTCCTTTCCAGACAGTAATGCAGATTACTATAGGCTGCTTCAATATCCCCTAGGAAGTTAAAAAGTGAAAAAACAGTTAATATAAAATACAAAGTTAAATACTGAGCATTTATTATTCACTTTTTTTAAGCAAATGTCAGCATTTAGTGAAAAAACTCATCTACAAAGTATTATGTCTATGACATGAAACCAAAAGCAGGTCAAAGGCATGGTATTTTCCCATTGTTCCATCTGTAAGTCATTCAACAAGTGAACTTTTTGGGAAGGAATAAATTAAAAAATACTGTACTTATGCGTCTGTACAATTAAGGTACCCTCAAATAAATGACAAAAAAGGCAAATGCAAATATTCTTCACTTAGCTGTAACACAGTGTTCTGCAGTGAAAGAAAAATATCATTAAAAAGTGTGAAATTATTTTTTATAATAAATAAGCTGAAGAGGTGGATAACTAATCATTCATATAACCATTACCTGACAAGTACTTCACTTTTGCAATTAAAAAGACAGCTTGTTGAAGACCAGGCACAGTTCTTACAACAGTTTCAAGAACAGAAGCACAGGGTTTGAGAAGCGGTGAAGGAGACTGCCCAGGACTTGCAGGCTAGGAGTAAAAAAAAAAAAAAACCACAACCAAAAACCACACAAAAAAGTAATACAAAAAGAATCCCAAAAAACAACAACCAGAATTTGAGTCAACAGGTTTTGAATTTCAATTTCATTTTAAGTCTTCGCTATAAACTCAAATGAGCATTAGCAAAACCTGTTATGGAAAGGTTCTATAATTAGAGTAGAAATCCAGTAATGACAGAAGTCAGCTCCCAGCTATTTCGGAAAAATAATCTATTTAAGAAAAAACACTATTTAAATAAACTTTATATGTGTTTCGTCTGCTTTAAAGATATCAGGCCCCCATTCAGTTTATTAAGGTCTACGTGTCTTTATTGCCTAAGCTAGCACACACAAATTCAGTCACAGAAAATCAGCCACCTAAGCAAGTGAGATTTTTCATTGGAAGTAGAAATACTAATATAAAAAAGCAGTATTCCACTGATTTTTACAAACACACAAAAGAAACTGAAATGAAGAAAGAACATATGTATATTGAAAAGATATCCTAAGCCAAGAAAAATATTTCATGAATAGGCTGGTCAGTGTGCATGTCCTAGCTTCATGAGATAGCTCTATTCACTGTATTGCTTCAGTTTCTTAAGAGATACTAAGAAAGTATAACTACACACACAGAGTGCATTAAATAAATTTCCCAAGTTTCCTCAGGTGTCATTACTGCAACTTGCTCACATCACAAAAGATATATTTTTATCATTACTTTGATTAAATAGTGGTATAGTATCTTAAACCACACTCTTCAAATAAATTCACATGAGGGAAAATTTTCTATATTTCTGCTTCATGATTAACTGGTCTCAAAATGAAATAATTCTCATTTTTAGACAGATGTGATCTATAGCTACTTACTTGTGCTGGGCAAAAATTAAGGTATTCTCTAATAATTTCCAGCAAGAAATCAGGGTTTAGTTTTTCAAAATATTCCACACCAAGAGGAAATCCAGACAAAGATGAAAAGTGAGTATCCAGAATATCATTCAATAAGGCAATAACTTCTTCTTGTCTCTTATGTTTCTTCATAGCTAGGACTGCACGCAAGAAAGATAATTCCTACAGAAAAAAACCAACACAATAAACCCAAAAATTCTCGATATTCCAGATACATTCATCTATTACTTACACAATGCTACACAGTTATTAATGTTAACCATTTCTTCTTTATATCTAGTAATACTGTAAAACATTTAGTGTGTTCACTGTAAATGACACTGATGATTATGATACCAATTCATTTGGGCAAGAATCTCTAAATTTGATTGAACACAAAATCTTGAAAATAATTAATGTCTCTCTCTGACATTTCAAAGTTATCTTCAAAGATAAAGCACTGCTGGAAAGCAATTATCTTTTTGCTCTGCAAGCAAACAGCCTTGTGTTGCAAAGTTAGGGAACACAGTACTTAGACAGGAAGAAAAACTGAAACTTAGATTTAACAGTACTCCATCAAGAATGCTCTGCACAAGTGACTGAAATATAGAACATGCAATAGCTAGTAGACTACAGTTCAGATTGTAATCAAAGTACTTTAATGAAGAAAGATGCCTCCTACCCCAGATTTCCCAATGGAGTGCTGAATTTCATTAAGAAACTCCAATTGTTGCTCTGCGTCTTCTAATTGTCCTTGTATTAGCTGACAACGGATAATTCCTGTAACATATTTAAAGACTTTATTGCCATTTATCACATACTTTGCTTGTCAGAATTAGCTCTTTCTCTCTTCAACCTCTTCACAAAGTGGTGACATGAGAAGAAAGAATGGATCAAGACTTATACTAATGCAAATTTTACATACTTAGAAAAACCTAGGGTAGATGATACATGACTGATACATTCATATATGCAATGCTATAAAGCAGTTTGAAATGGCAAAACCTCAACTCGTTCTAGACTAAGGAGAAGCACCATAAAGCTTAGCTTCTAAATTCCAAATAAATACAAGAAGGAAAACAAAATAAAGATACACACACACACACAAACCACTCCTACCATCTATATTTTCATACTGTTTAAGGCAACGCCATAATAAAAGAGAAGAAGAAAACAGAGGAAAATTTGTCAAGCAAATATGACAAATTTACTGTTCATTTTCTTGACAGCAGGAGGACATCATAAAAAGTGGTTTGGTGGGTTTTTTTATGTAGCATGCATCTGAAGTATGATGCTTTGACTTGATTATGTCTCTCAGGCTAATTTGGACATGAATGTACATATGGACAGCTTTTTCCATCAACTGCCCTTGATTGTTTTTATTTTGTAGTGCCTAAAAGGTCTCTAGTTTTTATGCACTACAGAAATAA
Source organism: Grallaria varia (assembly GCA_013396735.1). Lineage (NCBI taxonomy): Eukaryota > Metazoa > Chordata > Aves > Passeriformes > Formicariidae > Grallaria > Grallaria varia. The sequence goes on from VWZG01010815.1 coordinate 347,750, forward strand.
AATCAAAAATAAATAAAATACAGTCTGTTCCTACCATTATATTGAGAGTTCTGCTAGAAGAGAAAAGATTCATTTTTCAAAAAGGAAACTCAAAAGACATAGCCAGTGAGGAGAAACTGTTGCTACAAGGAAGACGGCACAACATGGATCTGAAAGTGCTTCTGTTCTAAAAGTTCTAGCTTTTCCTAGCAAGACGAATAAGAAAACTTGATCAAAAAAGCATTGTCCAGTAAAAATCAAAAGAAAGTGTAAGACCATACCAGTTAGTGCAGAAACACTTGTTTCATCGAGTGTCATAGCAGTCTTGTACCATCTTAAAGCTTCTTTCACTTTTCCTTGTAAAATCATTTGGTAGCCAAGTTCAGTAGCAAATTCAGCATTGTCAGATGCCAAATCAAATGCTCTTTCAACTAAGGTTTGTGTATGTTGAAGGATGAGCTGGTTCCGGCCACACTAATGGTAGGAACAATCTTTAAACCTTAAGTTTTTCTTAGTTTTCGGATTCAATAAGAAAAACATACTGCATACAGCTGTAGCAGTTGAGACAGCAAGATCTCATACAAGAATACTAAAATCTGTAATAATTCTATGAAAATTGTGACATTAAAGTGGGATAGATTCAAATAAGAACATACAATACCATACAATAAGGAATAGTTTATAGTTGCTTTGAATGCTTGATTCCTTAACAGCATTTCTGATAAATACAGAAATTAAAGAAACTTCAGTTTCAAGGCTATGTGATTAACCTTGTCACTTTCCTACACTAAAATATGGTTGGTGAACATTTGAGTGTATTTTCATTGGAAACCTGTTCCTCATTTAAAAGCAAGCAGTAAACCCATTTTTGGAATGAGATAACTTCAGTACATTCATACTGAATGTAAGTCTTGAAAAATATGGTTACCAAAGGCTACAGGAGTTAATCTTCCACTTTTCAGTAGACATTTGACATCTGTCTACCCAAATATAAAACAGAAGCCAGCATATATAGTTGTATGTCGCTTAAAAAAAAAAGCATACTCACTGTTCTACTGAAAGCTAAAGCCATTTTACAGAAGAGCTGAGAATTACATGGCTCTAACCTATCCAGTGCTTTAATTAGGTCTCCCAGTCTTGCTGATGCCTTGGAGAAAAAGGAAATAGAAACAGTAGTAAGTAGTAGAAAGAATTAACAGACTAGGACAATTGGACAGTTTTCACTAAAAACTAGTCACATTTTTACTATGCAATAATATCCTGAAATTTAAATTCAGAGGTTTTCAGGACTAGACCTTAGAATTGCTAAGAAAATACTTTGGAGCAGTGAAGTGACAATAAGGCAGACCATATGTCCTCTAGCCAGGCTCTAAAAAAAGGTGGAAGACTTGCGCTAACTCTGATACAACACAGTCCCATGAAGCGAGATAGTCTCAGGAATCCGATCTGTGAATCCCGTTTGGGATTCAGTGTGGTACACAGGCTCAAAAACAAAGCACTTCCAGGTGCTCAGACTTAACATCAGGTGTTTCTCAAAAAAAACTAAGGTGATTTTCTGGGCTTAGAATAATAAGGTACACAGGGTTTTTTTTATAATGTGATTTTAGATGCAGGCACCTGAAACATGTTCAAACCTAATCAGGCCTTGAAATTTCTCCCTAGATGTGGCTCTTAGCCACATGTGACACTTCACCCCAGCATCTTTAGTTTACCATCTACTGTGTCCAGCAAGTTTGTTTCCTGGACAACTTCACTGGAATCAGCAATTCTTACTGTTTCTCCATATGACTGTGCATAAGTAACAGCTAAATTTGATTATAAATAGACTAATGACTACATTCTTTGCAATAACTAAAAATGTATTAAACAACCTAAAATACCTTCTCTTCTAGAACTTGAAAGCTCCTACAACACACTAAAAACATTTACCTTTTTTTGCTAAATCTCCATGTAAATTATACCAGTATTTTTGCATAATGACAAAAAATATTGAATGATTTTTGGTGACGATTTAGATCAAGTATTTTAAAATTTCCTGAAAAATGGTGCACGCACCATATGTACAAAATACATGCATAAAGCCCTGTGCAAAAAAAAAAGATCTTGGAAGTAGAAGGAAGTGACATAGAATTCTTAGAGATGAAAAAAAACCCCAGTAATTGTAAAAAAATGGTAAACAAAACACAGAGTATACTGCCTAACATCACAGGCTGTTGATAAGTAACTATGACCTGCTTCCAAAACCTATCACTACAAGACTTCATTTCCCTTATTCCAATTAATATAATACTTAAAAATAATGGAAGGCTTACAATAGCATATGAATTTATCAAAAGAGCATTAAAAAAAATTAATTGCTCTGATTCAAATCAACATGATTCAATAAACTATGCAGAGGAGACTTCTGTTTGGCTTGAAACCTGTTTTCTGGAAAGATGGAGGTTAAAAATCATCTTTTCCTTGGTATCCAGAAAACACCCCAAGAATAAGCTAGAGCAACCACTCAAGTCAGAACAGGTGAATATACCTCTTTCTGCAGATAAGTAGTGTTGCACAGGACCAGATGAAGTATAGGAGAAGACAAAGAATACAGTGCATGTGGCATCTAGTCCCTACAAAGCTGTGTTCTGCTCAACATTATGCTAATAAGGAGACTCACCTCAGTTATATTTCCTTCCCTGCACAGATAATACAGGGCCTCCATTCTTATGGCTTCTAAATTGAGGGCATCTTTCTGCAACAGTCTAAAGTCGAACACAAGGTGAATATGAAGAAACCAAAACAAAACCTTTGCTCAATCATCTATTTTACCCTAAAATGAGAACTGAATAACTTGCATTACACAGTCATTTTACATCATGGCTCTCAACTGAAAACACAGCTCTTATTTCACGCCTGTCTCAAGAAAGGTCCTCTTCCATCCCAAATGGATTCACATATTGATGTAGTATTCTCATAGAATTGCAAGGCTGGGTTCTAATAAAACACAATTTACTTGAAATTTATTTTTAAAGAACTGATTTAACTAATTCAGATTCACTGAAAAGGAAAGAAAACCTTTGGTTTCAGAGTCCTTGAAGTGTAAACATGGCAAAAAAACATTTTAGTGGTATGCTACTTCATACTTCATACCTATGTGCCGTTTCAACTGTCTGCTCCCAGTCCTGCAAGGCTAGTTGGAGCTTCATTTTCTTTATGAAAGCAGGAATGAAGTTTGGGAAGTTGGCAATTATCTGGTTCACAATTTCCAGAGCACCTGAAAAATTCCGTCGGACCTCAAAATACTGTGCCTAATGGAAGGAAGAGAAGCTGCATCAAGAGACTGTACACTCACACAGGTGAGAAGATTCAGAAGGTCTTCCATACAGAAACCAGGAAAAAGAGCTAGTGAGGGAAAAGTCTTTTCTTAAGTAATAGTTTTACCTCAGCATAAACCACAACTAGACATACTGCAACAACAGCAAAAGATGATGTGTGAAGTCTGGTATGCATGGTAAACTCTACAACAAAGGTAGTTGCAGCACTTACTAGTCCGTTGCAAGCAAGGAAAAGACAGAGGTTTCAAATAACTTTGTATAAAGTCTCTCCCAATTTTAGCATATTTACCACAATCCACTGATCAAACATTTTTTCAAGCCCTGAGGTATGTACCCTGTAAAAACTCACAGTCAGAAGGTAACTGCTGTTGTTGCCAGAATAAACAATTTTTAAACTGTAAAGCAATTTACAGGGTACTCCAAATAGAGAACTCCTTCATGCCCAGTGTCACAGTTTTAAACTAATTCGAGTAGAAATCAGGGCTTAAACCCTGTTTTGTTTTGATGCTTTGAATTTACTCACCACATTCCATTTGTGCCATTTTATTTCATCTTTTTAAGATTGAAATGGTGCACAGTAGTTTCTGAGAGTTAATTTCTTAAGCCCTAGAGAGAGAACTGTCTGTCTAAAGTCTAATTGCAGTAACTAAATTTGACATATACTGTTAACGTAATGCAATGATCCACATCCAACCAAGCACACACACCTGAGCAGACACCATTGTGCGCACTCTCGAACTTTAGTCTTCTAATATTCATTGATTACTTTTTTTTGCATTTAGTTTTAGAATACTAAACAAACATTATGTCAGTGAGTAACAATGTCTGTGATATAAACAAACTAGTATGCTCTCAAACAGAAAAACCTGTAAAGAAGCCAGTTCAAACCACTACTTTAAGGAAATATAATCAAAACAAACATTTGAAACAGACTAAGGACAACTAAAAAAGAGTGTTAACAATGTTCACAAAAGATCACACTACAGTGTTTAACTACCTTTTTGCCATGGCACACAGCAATTCTGTAAGATGCACAGGTGTCTCATGCAAGCAGGCAGAGGTCACGCATATTTTTACATTTTCAGGTGATTTAAACCTCATTTTGTACAAATAAATACATGAATAAAAAGGTTTTTCTTGTGCACATAGTAAAGTCATAACCTCAATATACATTTAGACTGACTGTATTTATTCTATACCTTTCTTTTTTACATGTTGTCCAATGGACCCTAAAATACCTATACTATCTGAGCTGTATTTCTACTCCTTGGGCCAGCTCTCTATAGACAACTCTTCTCAGCATCTCTCTAATGACTCTACAAGACTGATACGACATTTAGGAAGAGTGAAAATCATGAAGTAAACTTACTTTACCAAGCAGTGCAAAAACATCATTGCCTTCCTGCAGTGCTTCATCAAAGTATTTCACAGCTTTTTTAATCTGAGTTTCCTTCCCACAGGTGAGATCAAGCCATGCTTTCAAAATTAACCCCTGTAAACAAAATACAATTTGGAATTCTTCGCTAAATAGGTAGTAAAAAAATTATACTAGATACAGTAAGTAGAAATAACCTATATATAAAATAGGACTTAAGAGTATCTTTTTTAACTATTTAAAATATATATAATTTTAACCAGTCTGTAGCGTAATCTGAAATTTTAGTAATTCATTCCAGTGTCAAATTAATCAAATAGAATATTTAGTTACAGGACGAAAAAACCCCACCAATGGCACTGAACTAGTCTAACGTGATCTGCAGACAGAACAAAAGCTCAAAGAAGTGATCATATTAGACAGAATATTTTCCACAAACATTTCTGCACAATGTTTTCTGAACACTTTGCTTATATGAGACACAGAAAAACATATGGGTGCTGAAAAAAGTGAGAAACTTGGGGGTTTTCTTCTATTTTCTGACTGAAAAGAAAAACTTCTGTACAAAGGGCAAAAATCTGGCATTTCCCAAATCTTCAACAGTATTATTAAAACAACAGTATTGCTAAAAAAAAAAAGTTTTAAAGGTGAAATGTGTCTTTTCATTAAAGAAATTATTACTTATTAAAATTATTAATTTTATTTCTCTTATATGTTCCAGACATTAATGATAACTAAATAAAATCTAATGTGAACTGCCGACTTATTTAACAAAATTATAATTGCCATCAGAACAAAAATTTAAAATATATCACTACCTCTTTTGTAACATAAAATTGAAGGAATCTTGTATTTAAAACTCAAAGGTTAGTAGAAGAGCCTAATTTTGTAATTGCTCACAGTCAGGGTCATGATTTTGTCATACCACAGACTGTAGCTGAACTTCATATAGTTGAGCATTTTTTGAAAGTAAGGCAGGTATTGTACTTCTATGCAAGAAGTACATAAAGTATCTTATCAAAACAAACTGTATATACAAAGCAAATCATATTTCACCAAGTTTAAGCACCTGAACCACCTCTCAAAAAATCTGAAGTAAACACAATTCATATTGTCAAACTAGAAAAAGAGGTAAGCATAACTGAACTTACAAAAAAGGGGAAAATTATTTCTTTCTCTATATTTAAATATTAAGCACTTTTTCATTTACATGCAGGTGTCTATAAAAAATAAAACTATTTCAAATATTATTAAATATTTCCTACTAAGCAACATTCCCAAATTCTTAAGAACAATAATCAACTACTATAGCTTCAGTAAGTCATAAATACTGCTATTTCACCAAAATACCCTATCTTTAGTCTTTTTAGAAATTAATATATTAATGCTTTGTAATATCCTTCTTTCTTCATTAATATAAATTATTCCTTAATCAGTATAAATAAGCCAGTAATTTAGAATAACTACCAATTGTAAATAATAATCAGTGTTAGTTGAAAAGCTAAGCCATTACTTAAATCATAATGTCATTTCAGAAATTCATGTTTAGAATAGCTGCAGATTTCTAACTCATGTAATATATCAACCATAAAACTATAAATTACAAATTGATCAATGTACTGAACCACACAGCAGAACAACTCAGAAACACCAATTGTGTTCAATACTAGTGTCCTAAGAGAACAATTATGCACACAATTCTGACAGCTCTGCCTCGAAGATGTTGGACTAAAAAACTTCACAATTTTTTATGTTTCTCTCCTTGAACTAAAGCTGACACCTCCTTAAAAAAATATTATGTTTTCACAAAGCTCCTTAGAGAGTAAAAATTCTAGTGAATTTTGATGTCTGTACACAAATGCAGAAGACATTGCCACATACAACACTTACACAGATTTTTAAACAACTTCAGTAGAACACTAAGAAAATCTAGCCTCTAACAACTGCAATATTTAAATCCCCAATCCTCTGGGTACTTTTGAGTTTTCAGGTTCAAAACAGATGTCTCCCTCTAGTGAGACTATCATGCTTATTTTTTTGCTAGGAATTATGAGGCCCGGTATCAAGTAACAATACTGGCTTAACTGCATATTATTTCCATTTATTAAGTGCTTTTTCCCATTTATTAAGCCATTATTTACTATTTACTATGGGAAAATGAATACTTATTGGACAAAAAAATCACTATAGGAATTTACTCAGCTGTGTCAAATGAATTTATGACATTAAGAAAGTACTAGAACAGAAAATAGTTAAAGATAACCTCCACATAGCATTAATGCAGTAAGTTAAGCTTCACAGTATACTTGGTCCTATTAATATTTTACACAGGAAAAAAACAGTTACCTCTTTACCACCACCAGAAACTTTGATCATTCTATCAACATATTCGCGGGCTTTGTCCTCACGACCAATATGCCACAAAAACAAGCCAGCATAGTACAGAGCCTGCTGTCCTGCTGTTTTACGTTGCTCCTTCAATTTCGCATCCAACTCCAGAATAGCATCTCGATCTGAAAAGGTTTTGTTCAGAGCTCTTGTTGATAATTCTCAAAACAGTACAAAAGAGCAGCACAGGTCTTCCAAAGCAAACACTGTTTTCTTTATTGTACATTGATTAACACACAGGCAATCCCTCCCAATTAAAAATATTTATCAGATAGAGATGGAAAAGGCAGAAGAGGGTTCCCATCAACACGGGTGATGGGGAGGGGAGGTCCCAGTTTTTAGACTGGAGATAGGAATACCAACATTCACAAAATTCTTTTCTCCATTTGTATGGTCAGGGTAACTTGAAAGATAGAAATGGCATGGTTTGAAAGGCTTCTAAGTTGCAGTTCTGCTCAAAAGTACTAGTATCAGACATGAGTGAACAAGAATCACAAGATGCGTGATTCAGGGGTTTTTTTCATCAAAGATTTTTCGTCATGGTGGGCAAGACATTTGTGTGTGTGTGTTTTATTTCAATGCTCAGTCCTACCCTTCAGTTTTGCATTTTGGTTTTCTCAGTGTTCACTCAATTCAGTAACAGATTTTATGACAAATGCAAAGCTGGAATATACCAGAATTAGCCAGAATTAGCCTACAACTCTCAGGCCTTCACAGCGAGCTGTTTAAAACATGAAGCAACACGTCTTAATGAGCATACCTGGATTAGGGCTCTTTTTATGGGCATAAATCAGAGCCATCATTGTACAAAGTGACACCTCCTGTTTGTTTTTAATAGACTCCAACTGTCGAATACCCGCTTGGACATCACCTAGTGAAAACATGCACAGAATAAGCTATAACACCTTTCAAGACAAAGAATATCAACATCAAACATCAATCTGACAAATTTTCCCCTCTATTTTTAATTCCAAGCTTTTGTTCATTATTCACACATCCACTTCCACTTCTTGTGCAAGTCTTTCAAACAAATACATGAAAGAAAATAGCATCTCAATGCAGAGAGCTTGAAAGGAGTTATGTGCTAGTTCTGCCAACTGCCATGAAGATGAAAATCGTATTTATTATTCGCTTTATACAGGGCATTGAGCAACTCTTTCTGCTCCTGTTTCCTTATATAACCAGGATTTTTGCCCTGTTTGTGTGAATATTTTGAACATCAACAGGGCAGAAAATATCTTGAACATGACTGCAACACAAATAAAAAACATCTGGGAGTTTGGGAGCAGATACACTACCCCAAAATCGCACACCTTCCAAGACCCTGCCACATCCCTCTGTCACTTTGGGTGGTCTATTGATATTCTGTGACATCCTTGAAATACGAACTTAGGTAAATAAACCTCTCAGAATAGTTGAATGTACACAAAGATTCCCCCAACTGGTATCAGCTGTCAGCTCCCCTGAGGCACAGGATACAACAAGATTAGATATAGCTGCTTGGCATGGAAAAGCTATTAGTTGGGACACGAGAATGACTTTCTGATCAAATACAACACGCCTTTAGGCAGGGCTCAAATCCCCTCCAAAGGAACCCATTTACCTGACCGACGTAACCATTAAAAAGAAAAGTATCTCTCACTTTGGTACTGCGTGATCTCGATCACCTTCATTCGAACTGCAGAGGAGCGGTGACAGATCACGACACACCGGTAATTTCCTCAAGGCGGAAAACACCCGGGCTCCGTAACACCGCGTTCCCCGGCGGCCCTGACGAGACACTGAGTTCTGCGAGGCGAGGACGCCTTACCTGCCCTCAGCGCGCCGTAGGCCCGGTAGAAGAGGAGCACGGGGTCGCTGCCCAGCCGGGCCAGCGCCTCGTCCGCCGCGGCGCGGACGTGCTGGAACTGCCCCTCCTGGCAGTAGTAATCGAGCAGCGCCTGCGGGGGGAGCGGCCATCGAGTCTCTCGGGCCATCGAGTCCCTCGGGCCATCGCCTCACCCGGCACGGCCCCGGGGGCACCGCGCCCACCGCCCTGACCCGGCCCGGCCGGGCCCCCCCGCCCCTGCCCCTGCCCCTCTGTCCCT
>VWZG01010815.1:356945-379383 GCA_013396735.1 Grallaria varia
CCGTCCCCCCTCCATCCCTCATTCCCAGCCGCTCACTCCCTCCCTCACGCCCAGGCGCTCCCTTCCCGAGGACAGGACAGCGCGGTGCCCACCTGCTGCACCTCCGCGTCCATCGTTGCTGCCCAGCGCCTCGGCGGGCGGGCTCCGGAAGGGCGAGGGCAGCGCGTCGCCATTGGCTTGGCCGGGCAGGAGGCGGGGGAGACCCGGGAAGGAGAACTCTCGGGAGCCGCCGGGGTGCGGTGCTGCCGTGCGGAGGCGGGCGGGCCGGCCCCGAGCTGCGGGATGCGGTGCGGTGCTGCCCGCCGGGATGTGACTGCTGTGGTGCTGTGGGGAGGCGGGCGGGCCGGCCCCGAGCTGCGGGATGCGGTGCGGTGCTGCCCGCCGGGATGTGACTGCTGTGGTGCTGTGGGGAGGCGGGCGGGCCGGCCCCGAGCCGCCGGGTGCGCCTGCGGTGCCCCCCTCAGGAGCGGTCACAGCCGGAATGCCGAATGGAAGCTTTGGGAATTTATTTCCCTGCTTTTCTTGGCTGAACACGCGACTAAGTGGCCCACGCGCCAAATGTTTCATAATGTAACTCGGTCCTGAGAGTTCTTTTTCTGGCCAAGACAATCCTCTGTCCTTTTACGTTTAAGCTGGGCTTGACTTGGTCTGAAGAGACAGTTTAGCTTCTGTAACATTTGAAACCTAAAAGTGGCATGAGAAACAGGTATTTTTTTAACATAGTTTTTAAGGTAGCCTTTTAATATGTATTTTGCCTACATATTAATCTGAAAATACTTATCTTTCCATTTTGATACTTAGGCTTTTCTATCAAAGTCTTAGACTTTTAGAACAATTGGAAGGCAAAACATTTCCCTCCCTCGAAAGGTTTTTGATGAATTTCAGGGAAGGTGCTATGAAGTTTTATTTTGGCATTAGCAACTGAGCAAGCTTACAGACTACAATTGCTCATAAACTGGTCTTACACTAAATTCAGTGTTCACCTCTGTTTTCATTGTGTGTTGTAGGGGAATGCAATATAAAATTACGTAAACATGAATATTTTCAGAAATTCACTGAAACAATTGCTAAAGAACAACAAGCAGGCCCACTTTCCAGCAGCATTTGCATTTTTCTACATCTATATCCACAAATGATTGCTTCTAGGAGCATGGTGCTTCCAGAGAGATTCTTAAAATTCCTGAGTAAAAGACCAATGGTCATTCGTCCCAATTCTGTTTCACATTTTTCAGAAATGCACTTGAATATGCGATGCTCTGTAGCCTGTTTGTGAACAGTAACCATCAAGAATAAACTGGTTCTTAATCCAAGTTGGGGAATGTCATGTATCTAGTACTATTTTCAGTCCTCATTTTCTCTTTGTAAGCTCTCAAATGCTCAGTTCTCGTTTCTGTAAATGCTCTGAGCCTCCTGGGACACCCTTGGCACAGCTCTGGTACCCCACTGCACAAAGCTGCACGAAGTCGCTCAGGGCAGAACTATTGCTCCATGCAGAATCATGGCTCACTGTCTTATATACACTGAACTGGCAATTCCCAGTTGGTGACTAGCAAGCAAGTCCTAAGGATTGGCTTATGCGGAAGAACCATATAGCTGGCTGTAAAGGTTTTCAGTACCCTCTCAACCTATAGTTTTGGAAGCATACCTTTTTATATTAATTAGAAATAATAAAGACAAAAGGAATATACAATAAAAAATGTAATCTTTATTATTTTGACGCATTAATAATGTTCTTTAGCATCAGTTAGGGTAATATTAGCATTTTCCTGCATGCAGTTCACTAATACAGAGTCAATAATTTTAATAAAAGTAATCTATATTTAATTTTCCTGTGTAAGAAACATAAAATGTCCTGATGTGTTAGATTATTCAATTTTGCTACTTTCTCTTTGTGAAAAAATATTGTGGACCCGAAATAACATTTAGAACTGCTCTAGTGCAGCATGAATTAAAAAAACAACCTGTGAGTAAATATGAGAAAAGATTAAGGATTCTGTGAAAGAAAGGTTGTATATGAAAACTTACGATGCAGGCACTGCTTAGACATTCAATTTGAACTTTAGATCATCTCCCAACTGCAAAAAAAACTTGTATTTTTTTAGAAGCAAATGATGAACTTATTTTGCAGAAAGTATTGACATGTTGGCAAATATTGTAAAAAATAAGAACCTACAGCTATCCATTCACTCAGTTATATCTTGTTCTCTGGAGTTCTTCTGGAGTGCTATGGGCAGAAAGTAACAAAAATGGTGTGACATCAATGTGAAGATAAAATTCAGTTTTTGTTTTATGTACATAATGCTGAAAAATAAAATAAAATGATTTTTACAGTATTTATATTTGCTTATAAAATCCTAACATTATTTTCAACAGGTTTAGTAGTTTTAAACATGTCTGTACAGTTTGGATATACACTATATGCTTTTCACTGAAAATTCAAAAATGTAAAACAAATAAAGCTCCTAAATAGCTGCAAAATATTGCTTAATGGTATGGAGGAACGAGGTCTTGTTGAGTAGTTTATTTCACTTAGCTCTGATGTATGGCTTCCCACGTTTAAGAATCCTGGACAGTCAAAGGAACAGCAGCATAGGCAATATAAACATGCATTGATTGCATCCAAACTATCTATAATGGTAGATAATACATAATTTTACCTGTTGAACGCTTGCACACTACACTTATTGTGGTACATATTTGATGCAATAAATGTGCTAAAGTCATTATCTGTTTGCTCAAACATGCACCACAGGTTAAAAATTACTATTTACATAGCAGAGGGCTTTTCATTAATGTGTACAACAACCTTACTGAGAGCTGAAGATGGCTAAACAATACTGCAGGATAAAGCAGAACAACTTCATAAAGGGCTCTTTTTGATCAATTTGGAGGGCTGAGGCAGATTCATTTAGTATTTGTATGCAGAAAGACATTTGACAAAGACAAAATTTGTGACCCCAGACCTAGAAAGAAGTTTGCATCTTCTGAAACTTAATGGTCTGTGCAAAAAATAAACCATCTCTACTGTTCTTGTGAGTTATAGGGGACTTTACAGGCATACCAAGACTTGTTTGGACATGATACAACATGAATACATTAATTAAGCACCTCAAAATCTGTTATTCCTTCCCAGAAACACTGTGCTAAAAAAATCTCTTGTTCTTTGTGACTTAATGTTATTTTCATGCATGATCTGTAAGTGCAGCATGCCTTCATGCAAATAATTTCTGTCTGTATATTAGTTCGTATAATAGAACACCCGGCCCTTGTACCTGTAAAGGTGTACTTAATCCCCTTCCCCAACAGAAGCCCCATTTACAAAAATAGTCACGTATAATAAACAACATATGAATAAAAACAAGATGAATCCACCAACACAGATTTTGTAAAAATATGAAGTATGTGGCAGTTGAAATGCAAACAGTGGATACAATTACCGTATTGTTTTATGCTAAACACACAAATACTTGGTCTTGCACCCCTTTAACTGGTCCCTACAGTCTGTGTAGCCATTCTTTCTCTCCTCTTCAGCAGTGTCAGCTGGTAGTGAGAACAGTAACCTCCTGTCAAGGTTGTTTCCTCTTATCACAGTCACAGTTGCTGACAAGGGTTCACTGTCTTCTAATAGGCACTGACCTTTAATGTACAGTATATTTGTAAAAACTCAGTTTGGCATAGACCTCCTTCAGGAGTCCTGTTGACAGAAACACATGATCCTTACAGGCTATGAACTATTTTGCACATATGTTATTTTCCTTTTATTTTGCTTTTATTTCTGACCATCTTTCTCTTCCTTTTCATGCTTTTCTTTGACTGGCCTCATTACACGATCATAAGAAGGTGGACAAACTGCTGTTGATGCGGTTATATCAGTTTTCTCTGTAAACGAGTTTTCATTTAACTTGTCAATAAGGATTTCATCTTTCATACCCTGACCAGCCCCTCCTTCAGTTTTGTTTTTGTTATAGATAAAGGAAGCTTGTTTTACTGTTCGTTTTAGAAGGTGACGTCTGAAAGCACGCTGGATAATAACTGCAGATACTTCCTCCTGTTTTCTTTTTAATGTAGTCGTAATTGGTTCATAGGAAGCTTTTGAAGGATTGGATGCCATAAATCGATCTTCCATCTGTATCCTGAGGGCATCCATCTCTCCACTTTCCCCCAAAACACGCTTTGTGAAAGCAAACAGGATGTCAAGGCAGTGAATTCTGTCACCGCTCACCATGGGCAGATCCATTGCAATGAGCTGGACTTTGTTTGGTTTGGGTAAATGGAGAGGAGGCTCAAGTGCTGCAGCAAAATCAGACAATTTCTCAAATTCCATGAATTGTGTTGCATCGGGATCAAATTTCTCCCAAACCTCATAGAACATCTCAAAGTCATCCTCACTCAAAGGTTCAGCACTTTCTTCAGTAGCAACACCGAAGTTCTCCAAAATCACAGCGATGTACATGTTCACCACTACCAGAAAGGATATGATGATGTAGCTGACAAAGAAGAAAATCCCAACGGAAGGGTTGCCGCAGTCACCTTTCACAGAGCTCCCCGGATGAGCCTTGTTAGGGTCACAGTCGGGCTCCCCACTGTTAAGAATCGGGGCGAGCAAACCGTCCCAGCCAGCAGACGTGGTGATCTGAAACAGGCAGATCATGCTGTTGCCAAACGTTTCAAAGTTGAACATGTCATCTATACCAGCCTCCCTCTTAACATAGGCAAAGTTGGACATGCCAAATATGGCATAGATGAACATGACCAGGAAGAGCAGCAGACCGATGTTGAACAGAGCAGGCAGAGACATCATCAAAGCAAAAAGCAGAGTGCGGATTCCCTTGGCGCCTTTGATGAGGCGCAGGATTCGACCGATTCTCGCAAGTCGGATGACTCTGAATAGTGTGGGGGACACAAAGTACTTCTCAATCATCTCAGCTAAAAACATTCCTAAAAAAGAAAAAAAGAAAAGAAGAAAACCAATATAGATTATCACTTAATCTCCATATCACAACAGAAATTTAGAAGAACAGTTTTAAATATGGTGGTTCTGTGTAGCAATTCTGTGGGTTCCACTTGCGTAGTTTCTGTTATACAGTTATACTTAATAGTTGCAGGTACAATATATGTTGAATGATTATAACAGTTGTGATGGTTGGTTTAGCTAAATTATGAGATAAAATGAAAAGTTAAATGACCTGGTTGATAAATTTTGCAAAGGCAAAAGCTAACCATATAAGCGTTCAAGTAAAAGTTCACCTCATATACATTTTACCTTCTTTTTAGTTTAATAAACAAGACTTACCTACTATTGAGAGAATGACAACCACAAAATCAAAAATGTTCCAGCCTATAGTGAAGTAGTAATGGCGAAGTGAAATTAGTTTCAGGACACATTCTCCAGTGAAAAGGACAATGAACACCAGGTTTATCCAGTATAAAATATTTTCCATTTCTTCACTCTGGTCATCAGTTTCTACCATCATGGTAACCATGTTAAGGCAAATAAGAATCATGATGCTGATGTCAAATACTTGCTGTGTCACAAAATCAAAGACCATGCCTTGGAATTTATTCTGAGGAGGAAAGAAAAAAAAAGAAAGATCCAATACAAACTGTAATTTTTTTTTCTTTTCCTGATGGAAGAAAGTAGAAAAACACATGCAGTAAGGCCTATGAGATTTCGATAAAAATGTAACTAGTGATCTTAAGTAGATTACTCAAATACAACAGCTTAGTTCAGCCTCAGTTGTATATTCATACAAAAAATGGTTGTAAGGAAAAAATAAATTTTCCCATGTTTTTATTTTCCATTTCTGCTGACTAATACACAGTTAATGGTAATTTTCTCATGGGCATACTTCTGCTCTCTTTGTAAATAGCTATTGTCTGATGTGTATAAATAATTTTACCCCTGGTCTTGGTATAGGTTTTTGTGGTTTTTTGGATCCCAGCTTTTTCATTGCATTGTAGTATTTCTTCTGCTCTTCTGTCATAAAAATGTCTTGACCTCCAAAGTAAAAACATGAAATCAAAACTGGTTATAATCACGTTCATATGCAGTACTGAAAAAACTCTGTGAGAAATACGATTGATTGATTTAATGAAAATCAAGAACACTGATTTGAGAATAATCTCTTGGCTATCAAATGCAGCTGTCTGCAATATAAGCATTTAGTCTAAAAGTTGTCTGGACATCTAGCACTGCATCTCACAAAAACAAAAAATAATGCAACATTTCTCTACAATTATTTTCTTGAACTCCAAGAAATAATTTTCAGTACCTCTTTTATAGGAAGAGAAGATACAGTAACCAGTATTTGAGAGAAGCTCAAATAGTCTGGACTGCTCAGTACTGTCACTTCTGAGCTGTGATTTCAGTGAAACAGAGGAAGTACCAGGTTTTCAGTACATGAATGTGTTAGTGCTTTAGGTGAATCTAGTTTAGCAATAATAAAATTAGCACTGGGAGTCAAAATCTTCAAGGTTTTTTAGAAGATGGATTATCAGACTTTGGAGAAACTTAGCTAGAGATTGAAGCACTCGATACTATTAAGAAATGCTCTCTTAAGTCTTTCATCTTGATTAGCTTCCATGTTCAATGAAGTTCTGTTTAGCAAAAGCCTGAGCTGGACTTTGGAGTCTGGCAGCAATGATAAAGATAGAATTGTGGGTCTTTCGTGGCAACCTAACCAAAATCCATAGTAACCTCCTTTTAGAGACAGCTTGAATGAAAACATAACTATGAGACTTTCCATACCTCTTGAAGAAAATTTTCCCTTGGTAAAGATACTTGCAGACATCTAATTCCAGGAATGTCAATGCACACATAGGACTGGATACAGCCTTTTGTGGATGAGTGCATGGGAAGCTTGAAGACATAGGATTGTATGGACCGTAAGCTGGACAGACTCCCTATAGGTCTCTACCATGTACAGCTTCCAAAAATCTCACTTAGCATCTTCCATTATTAACATTAACCCAAAGAAAGTGATGCAGTCCAGTACAGTAAAAGTAAACTAGTAATTCATAGCTGCTTTTGTCCTTTAGCTTTCATTGTTTTATCTGTTTACAGAAAATCATTTTAAAGATAGGCATCTATACTCAGACCATCTATGCCAGTGAGATTATCCCCATCTGCTGTGTGAAACAATAAGAAAAGGGCCTGAGATAGTTACAAACCATTCCTGCTCTGCATAGTTTCTGATTGTTCAGTGCCACAAAATAGAGCTTGAATACTTGGGATCATTAAAACAGCATCTGTCGTGATCACTAAAACAGCACCTGTAGGTGTGATGAAATAATGTTTCATGTTTTATAATCAGCTAGCTACTTTTGTGTGCTGATAGAATAACTACAGATCAAGAAGGAAAAAAAAAATCAAGAAATTATGACTGCTTTAATGTAGGGACCTAAGTCAGGAGTTTGATCGTGCAAGGAGATTTCATGACGTTTAGGCATGGAAAAGCAGATGACTTGAGGAAGACTAAACTGGACATAGGTAACAGAAGGGTCTGTCCCATTTGCTACAATGAAAAATCTTACGATGTTAATGCATACTACAGGTATGATTTTCTGTCCTAATACATTTGAGATTTTTCAGTTTTGAGCAAACCATTGGTGTATTTCTATATGTCATGCACCTGCAAAAATGCAATATTTTAGAATAGAAGGGAAATGAAACAATACTTATCTTCTTTTTTTGCTGATTGAAGTTATCGATAATGACACCAATGAACAAGTTCAGGGTGAAAAAAGACCCAAAAATAATAAAGATGACAAAATACAAATACATGTACAGGTTGTCTTCATACTTGGGCTGCTGTAATATCTAAGAAAAAAAAGTGAAATATAATTCATAAGATTTCATGTGAAAATTTCCACTGAACAAGTGGCAACCTTGTGCAAAATGTCTCCCATTATTTTGTGTTTGGACAATACTCCTACCACATTTATCAATATGTTTTGTCCATTCCATCTATTGCTGAGAGCATCTGGCAGTTTGCATTCAGTATTCCACATTTTTTTACCACTGAATCTCATACTAATCAATTTAATTTTTTCATTCTGTTGTATGGATATTAACTGCTTATGTAAAATACGAAAATACACACTTGTTGATAGACAGACCTCAAGTTAAAAAGATAACATTTTGCATTACTTACATCTCTTGAGTCAATAGCTGCATACATAATATCCATCCAGCCTTTAAATGTAGCCTGTAAACAGTACACACCTGTTTAAGCACAGAGCTTGAAGACAACTCATTTATAACTTCCAGCAACTTAACACAGCACCAGGAATAATAAGCATGACATTGGATTTCTAAGAAGTTTGTCTCTTGGCTTTCTACAGAGCTGCTCATTGGATATACTGTTGTGTATCTCACCACTTTGTCTCTATATGGACATTTTAAGAAGTAAGCATAATTAACTTATTTTTGATTTCTAATTAATTATCAAAAATTACAGAAGGCAGTATCATTTTAGTTCACCAAATCACATCAACTGCAAAGGCTGAGAAGTAGCCTTATGCAAGAGAGTTACCACCAGTGAAGACTGATATGTAGTTTTCCCCCCTCAAATCAGAAAGGTGGCAATGTAAGGGAACCAAAAATTTGATCAGCTCAAAAAAAGGTATTTTCCTATCAATCAGAATTTAAATTTTTCTTTACTTTGAAAGAATATACCCAATTGAATACTTCTGTTTTCACTTTAAATAAATTGTATTGTGTTTTATAGAGGCTAGATCTCTCAGATGTTTTATGTGCATTGAATAATTAATATGTCCCATAGATGATGTTTAGTGAAATTTTGTAACTATTTCCTCTGCCCAGAATCTGTAAATTTTTGTATTTGACAGTGAAGTGTAGATTGCTTATTCTGAGAGTCCAAACAGAAAGTAATTTTCTTTGTTGTAGCAATTACGTCTCTCTTAACTAGGCAACGTCTCCAAGGAGAAATCACTTGGGTTTTAATCCAGTTGTGCCCAATGTAAAGCAAAGAAGTAGGCAGTTCTCTGTCATTTAATCCTCATAACTTTGCTAAACAAGGCTGCAGATCATTGGTTCCTTCATATTCCTTGCCATAGAGACCAGTTGCAGAATGGAATCAGGAATGGAACACTCTTCATCCATGGTTATTGCTGTATCACTGTGTTCTTGAGGTTTAATTTCTAGTGGAAGTTTCAAAAAGCCTTTGCTTATGCAGCATAAAGAGGAGTTTGGCATCATCCTGAAGTGAACTCAAAATGTGAAAAAATTATTCTCATAAAGGAAAAGAGGTCCCTTAAACTTTTGAAAGACTAGAATATTAAAAAGAACATGATTATCCTTCGATGCAAATCCAATATTCATCAACTTTCGTATCTTGGGGTCAACACAACAAATACGAAATTTAGGCAACTAACATACAATGATGCAATCAAAGTGTAGTATCAGAGGACTAATAAATCAAGAATAAATCTGAAAAAAATAGAAGTCTCAGCTGAAGAATTTAAAGTCCTTGTGGAATACTTAGACTGCAAGGGATTAGAAGTAGATAGTCTTTATTTATGTAATTACTCATATATGTTTAACTTATTCTAAAGGGCTTTTAATGGGGAACACTCCACAACCTTATAAAAATACTTATAAAAAAGCACTTGCTTCTATAGTTTCTTAACACTTACATCTTTCTGTTGCCTTTCAAGACTGTCTCTTGTCATAGTCATTACGTATCTGCAGAACAGTATTAACTACCTTCATGCAGCATCTTTTACTTATTTTGTTAACTTCCTGCTTTAGGCAGTCATCACCATCCCTGCAATCTTTCCACATAGATGTTTTTCTCCAGAACTCTGATCATTCTCGTTATTTTCCTCTGACCTCTCTCACACTAGTTCATCTCTTGAAATAACCAAAAAGGGTCTCGGTATTTCATCTAACAAGGTCTAAAGAGGGCAGGATGATTACTTCATGTCTTACAGTGCTAATTTTGTTTCTGTCTTGGTACGCTATTTGCATTTTTATGGAATGTCATAACTTGAAATCAGCACTTCAACCTGAAACTTTGAATGCAAATAATGGGCATACTTTTATATGAGAAAGATGATGCAAATGATGGAGCAGCACTTCTGCAGAGTGTATGCTGTTGCCTCAGATTCAGACACATGATGATCTCTGCATATCATCCTCCAGGCAAAATTGAATTATTATTGGTTGTGTTTTGTTTTTATTTTTGTTTTTGTTTTTAAATTCACTAGTGTAACGTAGACTAGAGTGAATTAAAAAAAATAGACTAATTTTAAAGCTTCACCATGATCAATAAAGTACTGCAGTATAAACAGACAGTACCTTTCAGCTAGTTCTAGAAAACTGAAGAACTGAGCTGTGTTATTATTGTTAAAAAAACAACTTGAAAAGAGTGTGGGTGTGGAAAAATAGAAATATAACACATTACTATCTTGTGTTTTCCACAATGAGTTTCACAAAACTGTAAGATATTAAAATTATTGAAGAAATTAAGAGAGAGAGTCAAGGCATCACATTTAGTGATAGTGTCATTTCTAGTGTAGGTGTGTAAGCCTGCTTACATTTATCTGCAATGTGTTTTCTTCATCAGAAAGAAGGTATTCTTTGAGTATTTGTGCACACTGAATAGAAAGTAACACAGAAAATGACCAGGAGATCAAATTATTAGTTTCCTTTTTGCATATTACCATATAAAATATATTGTATGTTTTCAGTGACACTAAATCAGGAGTAATTATTTGATTTCAAAGATTACAGCAGTATAACTGAAATCAGCTCCTGTTCCAAATGGTTTTTTTCGCCCAAGGAAATGTCAATGACAGATATTCAAATGCAGTTAGAACAACAGAACAAAAATCACCCTTCTCCTTTACTGTTGGTAAAAATACATAGATTTTTTAGGTAAATAATTTCTAATGAAGTTGTAAGCCATGCTGGAGTTTCACCACTCAATTTCTTTACCAGAAATAACCACCAGGAAGATTCACATTCCCTTCTGGAGATACAATAGCATCTTGCTTTTAAAACACTGACCTGCTGGAACTTTGAAGGTACCCTAAACTTCTAGCCCTAGAAGTCAACTTCTGATTTTTTTACCCTACGTTTCACAAGATGTGTTTTCTTATTGATATCAGTAACAGCAGTATAATATAATATTGTGCTTTGAGACCCACTGGTTTGCCACATTCTATCCGGGTAAGCAGGGTATGCGCTTACTAGCAGGATAAAAGCGGGCCTCTGGGAGATTTACTTACCAAAGAATCCAAACATTAGGCTCAAGTTAAAAGGCATAAGGCCATAAAATTATCAGGGCAGATGCCACATCTCTTTGTGAACACCAACCTCTTCCTCTTCACTCATTGATGAATGACAATTGTGAAAGGAATTTCTCCAGCAGATCTGTCTCTGCTTTGATGCTTCTCTTTAGGGACAGAGAAATACTCAAGCAAGTTCAGACCAAGAAATGAAAAAAGAAGCTTGAAGATCCACACAAACCAACATGATCTATGCTGCATTATAGAAGAAAAAATTCTTATAGAGAGAATGTATTTATGTGACTGATGGCATAAATATTTATACTCCAAATTCTGTAAGAATTCTGGGAAATAGTCTGATCAATAAGGTCTATAAAACTTGATCCATTACATATATTCTTAGCCTGTATTTTTGAGCAGCAAAAACTGTAATATTGCTATAATACTAAATATTTATAATACTAAAGATTTTCCACACACACCTGTCTCCCAAAAAAACCCAACCAAACAAACGCCAACCAAAAATTAGGTTATGTTTTTTTCTTAGGCCACTAATTCCAGAAATTCATTTGCCATCACTGCCAAGTAACCTCAAGAAAGAGCCTGTCAAAGAGTTGTTTCTGCTTAAAAAGCTACTACGACACATTTCTATGTTTTGATCCCAGAATACTTCTTTCTGAAATTAATCCACTACTTTTGAATGCTTGCGTGAAATACCTGTGTTTCTTTCCCCTATAAATCTTACCAAAAGAGAAGGGTTTTCTGTGGTGAACAGACTCATATACTACCAGAAACATTTGAAAAAAAGGTTGTTCACAGGACTCATGTCTTTCCCAGAACAGTAAGGTTCTCAGTGCCTGGGTTTGGAGTTCTTTTGACTTGTTTTCAGTTCAGTCTTTTGCGATGAAAATGGTACTGGTTCCAGTAGTATTCACTCAAGATAGTGATGCAGAAAGCAAACACTTATGTCATGGTTCCTGTAACCCCGAGAAGCTGAAGGCATTTACAACATTCTTTAACTGATGCAAAGGGCATGAATCAGAGAGCAGATGGAGAATGGAAATAATACTGGGGAATCACAGGAAGCTTGCTGTAGTTAGGTTCTAGATGCCCGAAAATAGGGACCTTGTGTCAGTAATTCAGGCATTGATACTTATCATTAGGAAAATGACATCGACCTCTATGGGGTTATTTTCTCAGGTCCACCACAACCTAACAAAAGTCTGTGCCTGAGATTGTTAAGGTGGAGAACCAAATTTCTTCAGTAGACTTTTCAAGTAATCATTAAGATGTTTTAAAAAGGCCATTGATGTTCACATTAGACGCACAAAAAGCATAGCCATTTGCAACTAGGGTTTTTTAATCAGATTTTTCAGGCTCAATAGCTTATTTTCAGCCAAATACTAAAGATTCAATAGCTTTATCTTTGTTTCTGACATAGTAATGGATACCTCTAATTGAGTAATACCTCAGTATTTAGTCACTTTTACTATTGCTACAAGCTGCTTAGGAAGGGTAGGGAGATCTAGGGCTATGATAACTATTGATTTATCATGTTTATTTTGGACATGGTGGCTTTGGAGTCCTATTCTAGAGTCTCATACAAAGTACTTTATATATCAAATAGAAAATCACCTAAAAACTGTCTTCTTTGATTGAGAAAGCAATATAAGACATGTAAGACTCTGAAACATTTATGAATTGTGTTCTTGAGGGTGAAAAAATGTAGATTCTAAACGTTTTAACACATTACTGAAAATCAAGCTGATACTTTCCTTTCTTCACCCTAGAGCTCTTACCATTCCGTAACTGCAAAATCATTCCTAGTGGCTTACTTACCAAACCTTAAAAGATGCAGGGCCAAGTGTCTGTTTTGTGCAATGATAGAAGTGCCCATTTATTTTTCTGGTATGTCAAACAAAAGAACCTTTCATGCTTTCACAAGCATTTTAGCAATACATGGACATTCTACTCAGACAAAAAATCCTCTCCATCATTAAGCAGCCTTTCATACTGGTGCTAAATCTCTGTATTGTAGATACTGCAAAAGCAACTGGCTTGTCCTCCCATGAGAGCTGGGTCCCTTTGTGGTAGGTCTAGATTAATTTTGCCTTTGCAATTGTGGGAACAATTGGCAATTTTCTCCCAGTTTGCCTCCCAGAAAAATCCAATAATTTAAGAATCATAGTCTTCATGTAAGAAATACTTGTTGCTTTTCAATGAAGAGAAGCTCTGCATAGCCAGGACGCTGAGAAATACAATGGCAAGTAGCTGAGGGGTGGTGATTGTGGCCACAAAAGCCTGGAAAGAAATGCTCCTGTTTTTACCCAGAGCAGACTAGGTTACTACTAGAAACAGAGAAACTAGAGTGCAAACTACTTGCAAAGAGTTTTGATGATGTCTTTTTTCTCCTTAACTGGTTTAATAAAGCATTCTGTCCCTGCTGGGTCAGTGGATTTCATAAAAAAGGCAGAGAAAATAAGTGTTTAAAGTCTTTCTATTACAACAAAATTTTGTTATCAAAACCAAATTGTATTTAGTAGTGTATTTCTTTAATATTGTTGGTCTCTCTCCACTCTTTCCTGACATGCCAGTAAATAATCCTAATGAAATGATTATTTAAATTGTCAGTTACAGTCACACAGTTAAGATGCTATAGGAGCTGGGAGAGGCAGTTCTTATTGCACAGAACTAGTGTTTTGGACTTTGTGCTGGACCATGTCGATACAACTACCTTATGTTACTGATTGTATTATTGAGATTTCATATGCCATCATAAAAGACAGAAACTTATTTTAAAGCTATAAAAATGAAACCTAAGGTACTGCAGAATTAAGACAGTAACCTCAAAAAAGCCATAGAGATGGCCGAAGGTACACAACATAGGTTAGAGTCCAGCATTTTCTTGATTAAAGCTGGTTTGTTATTGAGTTATTAACAATTAAGACTGAAATTATTAATTAAAGACTGTTAGCTACTTCAGAATACAAAGATAGTGTTGTGAAGACACAATTTTTGATAGTAAAAGCATAATCTTATGGTATCTTTCTGCATATATTTTCTTTCTTCTTCCCTCAGTTTTTGCTAAATGAACTCCATTAGATGCTTATGCACAGAAGTATTAGGGAAAATATTTCATAGATTATAGTATTCAGTAATTTTTTTTTCTTATTTCTCTTCCAAATGAGAAATTGTTTCTTAGATCACGTAAGTCTGCACTTGGGGCAGCCACAAGACTGAGATGGGTTTTACTACCTGGAATTCTTCTCTGTGACTTAATCACACCAGTGCAAATATTTGTTTTTCAGCAACAGGAAAACCTAAAATATTCAGATAGCTGATTACCATCCCTGGGTTCTTCTAGAAACTTTGAAAGTTCGAAGGGGCTGGAAGAACAGCACTTGTTTCTTCAGATGTCCTAAATTCTTTATTCGTCATAGTTGGCTCTACTTACTGCTAATGATGAAAAAAGTGATAATTACCAGCACAGTGGTATTACTAAGTCATAAAAATCATCAGGTAAATTTTTTCTCTCCTTGTTGCTAGAATTGCTTTTCACTATTACATATAAACAGTAAAAGGTATATAAAGAGTGATCACTTACTACTTGAAGTAAAGAAAGATACCCAAATCCTACATTATCAAAGTTTACTTTCACGTTTTTCCATCGGGCACTTTGATTGTTTTTTATGAGTTCCTCGCACTGACTAAAATTGTTGATTTGGTCGACTTCAAACCTTTCATCAGTTGTGGTGTTAACACAGTAGTAGAACTTCCCAGCAAACAGATTTACTCCCATGATGCTGAAAATTAGCCAGAATATGAGACAAACGAGAAGCACGTTCATGATGGATGGAATTGCTCCTAAAAGGGCATTCACAACCACCTAGTACACAAATACAGGGGGAAAGAGAAAAGAGTATAAGCATACTGACAGCAATAAAGATTTGTATACTGTTTCACCAATGATTAATA
Organism: Grallaria varia; assembly: GCA_013396735.1. Classification (NCBI taxonomy): domain Eukaryota; kingdom Metazoa; phylum Chordata; class Aves; order Passeriformes; family Formicariidae; genus Grallaria; species Grallaria varia. The sequence continues at coordinate 372,174 of VWZG01010815.1, forward strand.
AATGCTTGCTCAGAAACTACTACTATAAATTTTAAAGCAGTACATTGGAAACTGTAGCATTGCACTGTTATATTAAATTATTAACATTAGTACATGTAATGAAAGGAAAATAAGTAAGAAAATGAAAATAATTAATGGAAAAACAAAAGCGAAAACCTGGTGGTAACAAGATAAAGCCTGACACTTAGGTATTCTAGATTAAAAAAATGTGTTAAATGAAAATACGGACTTAACAAAACTGTAAAAATGCATCAAATTATAGATTAAAAACATGGCAACCTGTAAATTTGATGGAAAAAGCTTTGAAATTTAAACTGAAAACACAAATGCCATGAATCTGGAAACTAAGCTCTACATTAAAAGGATTATGCACAAATTAAATACATACTTTAATTGCCTTATTGTTCCATGCAAGATTATAACAAAGATTAATTTCTTTGTATAGAAAAGCAAGACAGTTTTGCAATATGTGTCTACTTGAATCAACATAATTTATTTCAAGCTCCAGTCTTTTTGTTTCATGTATTAAGTCAGCAATACCCTTCATTTATCTAAAGAAGGACATATTTAGGGCTCTTGATTTTGCATTTTAAATTACTTTTGGCACGGTGCCTTCTCAGCCACATGCAGGCAAGATGTCAATAAACTTAATGTCAATACAAAGTGTATTGTTCTGATATATACAGTAATTAATCACATGTGTCTGTCAGAGCTATCAAAACTTTCGTGAAGAGCAGTTGTTTCTCCGTAAGTATCCAATACCAGATTCTCATTTATGAGTTGTATTTTATTTACATTTTTTTCCCTCTGTAAACCTTGTATGAAGATAAAATAAAATATATAGTAGGGCTCTGATTCTTAGTAATCCAAGTCCTGCAGCGAGCAGGAAAGGATTGGCATGGATACTTGGAGCGTATTAAGCTGTCTTAGTCCATCTTTCTTCCCTGCTTTCTGCAATACAGATGTATCCTCCCCACTACCAGCATAATTCTGAGCAAGCTCAGAACTGCTTAGTCTTACTACCTGTATTTCACAGCCTCCTGAAGGCCTTTGGAAGAGGAATATTGTGGTTGTGTTATTCGTCACTCAGCACCCTCCTCCTCCTCCCAAATGTTATGGCCAGGAATTAGGACCTGTTTAGAGATCTTAGGCAGAAATGTTATTTTCAGGGCATATTTTCTTCTTATTTAGAAGGGTCTCCTCCATTGCCTGACAGTAGAAATGGGACCTTCCTGTAACTGAGAACAATCCTTATCTTTTATAAAACCATGATTTTTTTTTTAATTTAGCTTTCTTTTTTTTTTTTTTTTGGTAACTTCTATTTTTTGTGACAGCTTTAAAGAAAGCATGCTTGCTTCTTGAGATATGAAGTAACTAGGCAATGTATGCAGAAACTAGCCATTTTGAGAAGTGTTAAAAAGGCTAAAAAGGTCCCAGTAATATTCTGAACATAAATCTTTTGATACTTAGCTTGATGGAACTGAGAACAACATAAAATAGAGGTGGATTTAGAAATTCTGGAATTTATTCCAAGACTGACCTGCTCCATGACATTGTATTATGCTATTGCTTCTTTGAAATTCTAGGCCAGCTAATCTTTGTCTTATCCTCCTTTTTTTTCCCCCCCCCACTCATAAAAATGTTCCAGGTGTGTTACACTGATTGAATTCCTGTTTAATCTTGGTGAAAAATCTGAAAATAAAAATGTCAAGAAAGAAAGGTGGGGGTTTAATTCTGCAACTTAAACTGTGCTCATACGAAGAATGGTTTTGCATGAATTGAGTGCCTACAGCAATTACTTCTATAACAACCCTGAGATCCTTTGGACCACAGCACAGATCCAGAACAGGCAGCAGAATACTAACAGCTACAGTAATTGTTGCAATGAATTGGTAATAGTTGTAGAAAGAAAGATTTCTACAAAATGCCATCAGTGTGTCTTGCATCTTTAGATGAACGGGTAATGCAGGCTTCCCACTGAGCTTATGAAAAGATCAGCCACATCTCCTTGGATAAAAAGAGAACAGCTCCCAGCAACTGTTCCAACAATGCTTCCAACAACTTATTTCATAGAGGTCACTGAAAACCCATCAAATGGTAACAAGTTTTGGTCACTACTGACCTGGCCTGGATGCGAACTGGTGACCTAGAGATGAAAGGCTCTGTATCCTATTAACAACCCCTTGAGCTATCCAGTCCCCCTGGAAGGTTTTTTAAGAAAAGAAGAAAAGAAAATTAAAACTTTCAGAAGTTGTTTCTTGTTTGCATTTTGGTTTTGTTTGATTTTTTTTTCCCCACCAGTGTTGAGCCTTTCCCCTATCATATTTATAATGGAAAACTGCATTTTTACACTCTGGTCAGATGCTTGGCTGACTGTAAAGTTCACCTTAGGAAGAAGTCTTTTATTTCTTCAACACATACAGTTGAAGGTAGTTGCTTTAACAGCATTTTTCTGTTTGGTTGTTTTGGTTTTTTGTTTGGTTTTTTTTGTGTGTGTGTGTTTGCTTTGGGAATTAGCTGAGGTATGTCAGGATAACCATGACATTAACTTACATAATATATATCCAAGAAAGCACCCATACATACACAGACAACACCTACAAACATAAGTTCCAGCAAATGGACAGAAGAAAGGGAGAATCAATGGGAAAGTGAACTGAATGCAGAAAAGAGATCAATTAGCATTTCTTAATGTGTTAATTTAGGTAATGAAAATTGTCATTCTCATTTTGTTGGAAAGAGTCTGCAGAAAGTTAAAAGAATGTTGGCAACTACAGCTCTTATATTTTCTTGTTCTTTAAATCTAGATATATGATTGAAAATGCATTTTTTATCTTAAAAAAGCCTGTTGTCTTGGGCCTATTTTCTGTTATTTCTTCATAGAGAATATAATGCCAGTAAAAGGGGAAAAGATGTTTGCATAGTTGTTGGTTTGGGTTTGTGAATTACCTATGCATGTCCTCAAGGCTGGGATGTTGTTGGTCAGGCTGCCTCCAGTGAGCAAGCTGCAAAAGCCCAAGCTGATTTTGCTTGTTCACCTTCCTATAGCTTCAGGTAGGTGGAACAGCAATAAGAGCAAGTGAGAAGCAACACCTGATACCTACAAAGACAAAGGGGCTCTAGACTATTTTTCATTTCAGTTGGTATTCATCATAATTGTCATGGGAAACCGTATCTCCTCTAGAACAAAGCAATATTTCATATATAAACACAGTTTTTCATGCTTACATTTCCATAACATTTATCTTCCAATATCAGATTTATACATAAAATAATTATTGCAATACTAATTGTCTGTTCTATCTTCTGGCTTTATGTCAATACAAATTAGTAGTTGAATTGTTCTTTGTTGTTTCTGCTTGTATCTTTTTCTGGACAACTCTCCAAAGAAAACAATAAAAACTAGGAAAAAAAATCAGTTTTGTTATCAGAACTGTTCCTACATATAGAATTAGGACTGTGCAAAACACCACCTTATCCCTGCTGTATGAGCAGAATGTAAGGAGGCTTTCCTAGACTCAGCCTTGCTGTGGGAGGCATAGCTGAACACATAGTAAGATATAAATGTATTTTATTTCTCACAGCAAAATATTTTCCATAGTTCCTAGCATGTCAACAGCCACAGACTTTCCAGAAATTTCTACATTGCAGCTGAGTAATGGATATATCAGGGCCTCCTGAAATCTGTAAATAAACCAGGAAAAATCTGTAGTAGTACTTATCCGCTTTTCCCATAACTTTTGGAGATTCTGTGAAGAAGTTCTAAACTGTGTTCCTGGTGCAAAAGAGGAGGAAGTTAGTGTCTTTGGGATGGAAAGGGATATTATAGGTTTGTGTCTGGAATGTTCTTCCCACTTAAAATGAAACGTTGCCTCCCCTTTGGAAGGTGTCAGATTCATAATGTTATGCTTAAACAGGGAAAGTTCCCAAAAAGCTGCCAGAGAGAGCATTTACACTGGAAGATGAAGAAGTGAGCAAGTAGACAGAGGTTTAGGTTCTTGGTGCGTCACATGGGTAAGATTGCTGGAATGAGCAGCAGGTGTGCTGTGAGTGGACAGGAATGGAGGTGCAGGTAACATACGTGATCTGAGTTTAGCGTGTTCTCATAGTGACGGATTTGGAGGACAACACACAAGGAAGGCTAGAAGATGCTGAAACCACACTGACTTGATCAAGTGGGTATCAAGTAACAGACAGGTGTATTCTCTTCTAACCTGTGGAAGACTTGAGTCAAGGGAGGACAAGACATAAAGAATACAGTAACTTTCCCAATCAGGGGATCAAAAGAGCATCTGAGGCAGACCGTGAAGAAAGCCCATCCCTGAATTAAAAAGATTAGCACTATCTGATGCTGCAATACTGGCTTCTTGTTCTCCCCGGTAAGATAAAACTGAAGACAGAAACTGCCGCTCTCTGAAGTTAGAAGAGCCACTTCTACAAATCATAATACACCAGAAAGTCAGTGAGTTTGGGGGAAATAGTTATGAGGCTTAATTGAGGAGTAGCTATGTTAGTTGAAAATGTTTCTGTCACCAAAGCAGTGGAGGTACCGGACCTTTGGGCCAGCAGAGAGAATACAAACTCTGTGCAGTGCACAGGATTAAGACCGATCCTCAGCAGAGGCTCTGGGATCTCGGCCAGTTGCTTAGTGTGAGGTTTGGAGGTGCCTGTGAAGGAAGATAACTGATGATGCAATTCAGGAAAAATATTCCCACATGTGTCATCTGAGTGAATTCATGGAGTTTGATGGAAGGGGGATGCCATGTATGGCTATATGAGGATTAAAAATTCTTTATGTTGAAGGGACAAAGTATTTGTACATTGCCACAGTGGTAATGTAGATGGGAACTTTTATTAACAGATAATAAAGAAAGTTTATCCTATTTTGTCAATGCTTATAACAGGTAATAAAACATGTGACATGTGACAATGCAGTCTAGGAGATGAGGACAGCATAGGAGAGGAAAAAAGATAGCAAAGGAGCTGAGACAGATTACAGTCATTCGTTTACCTCTAGACAGACTACATATGTTCTCACTGAGTAACTTGCAATGGCTACACTGGGAAGAAGCAGGCTGCATATGCTTGATCAGCTAGGAACTGGCTGTAGAGACAACAGGATGAGAATCAAATATGTCTGTGAGAGAAAGGGCAACCTACTTGACACGATCCAAATAATGATTCTAGAGAGGAACTACGTGAAGTTTTAGATTCTAGGAATCTAAAAATTTAGCTTAATCCAAGTAATGCAAAGCTTCTCATTTTCAATTAATTACTCCTCTTTATTTTATTTTAGTGGATTTCTTGCAAGAAACTAACTTGCATAACTTTGTCCCACAAACAGAAATCAGGGTGGTGCACCATGTTGGTATGAATATGTGGTCTGTAATTCACTAATTACATTCCATTGTTCCAGTATTTACCTCACTGCAAAAAAGAAAATTCTCAACGCAAACAGAAAAACCCCCAAAACACCAAAGTGAAAATCATATCGCCCCACCTCCCCAAATTAAAAATATAAAAACATAAACCTCCCTAAACCCCCTTACATCAAATAAGAATTTCCCACAACCCAACTTACATCTGTGCACATCTGAGAAGAGTCGGGCCTCCTTATCAATCTTCCAACCAAAATTAGACTAATTTTATGGACTTGCCTTTAAGAAATGCATAGTAAAAGAACTAGTTTCTGCCTTTGCTACACAATTTGCCTTAATGCTATGTACATACATATAATTTATTCTTAGCTACATGATCTCTGATTATGTAAGGCCAGAATTAAATAACATTTAGAAAAGTTATAAGAAAATTGAAAAATAAAACTAAAATCTTATTCTAGTAAACTAATGTTTAGCCTTAAGTCACAATCACTAAAATTTAGGTCACTGAAAGTTTGTAGAAGTAAATTGTGAGAGTGGGACTATACTATAATTTAAATCAACTAAAAAAAATTGTTTCCTGAAAGAAATAATGAATACATTTTGTCAGAGTGTTAGAATGGGCCTGAGAAGCACCTCATGTGAATCAATTGAAAACAATTATTTAGGACCAGGTCTTCATTTTTTTAGTAAATGAAGACTGCATCGGGAATACAGAATGAAGATTATTAGAAAACTACCATTTAAAGCAGTGACTGTAAAGAAAAATTTGGATTTAACAGAGAGTATGCAAAGGCAAGCAAGTGGAAAGAACCAAAGAGACCTGACAAGGAGATACTAGTAAATCTTAATCTGAACAGTAATGACCAAATAAAGATGAAGTAAGAGGAAAAAGATCTAAGAGGTAAAGAAAATCACTCCCTTACCAAGCCAATTAGTGTATTTTCTACTTTTCAGTGACCAATACTATACAGGTGCACTTGACTGAAGAATGCTTCTGGTAGTGAATTTTACCTTCAAAGAAAGCAAAATAGTTCCTCAAACCCTTAACACACAAACTATTTTTATAACACTGTGCTGGAGAAATTTTATGCTATTGGGTGGTGAGTTTATGTCTTGGAATGTTACAACTGTTAGCAGAGAGGTTCACCTAGATGATTCTGCAGTCCTGTCCTAGCTTTTATAAGGAAACGTAACTTGGTTAAAGTAGCAACACAAGCATTTGTTATTCACGTAACTGTCTGTTAAAAGCAAGCTACATTGTTGGATTTAACAAAAGAGTGGAGGTTCTGAAGCAGCCTGATTCTGTTTTTCACCAGAAATCAAATATACAACAAAGTACTTTTGAAGACAACATAGAAGAAAAGACATTTTTTAACATATGGTAGGAAAAAATACAATAATTAACTGCCAAGCAATAAATCACAACTCCACTTGTTTGAGAAGACCTGGTAAATATCGTAAAGAGACATGAGCATGAAAACAGAGTAATTATTTGATGTGGGAACAATATCTTTGTATTTCACTGAATGCAGTGAAAAACTCCCAACTTTTTGCCCTACTTGTTGCATTAATGAAATGTTATTGACCTTTACATGCCCTGTAACATTTTCAATTAAAATGCAAACTATATAATGTATCCCATTCAAATTTCATTAAATTTTGATTCTAAAAGTAAGGATTTTCTTTAAGATACAACAAATACAAATATGGGGAAAAAATCTTATCAGTTTCAATTATATGCTTCTTCAATACTTCTTGAATTGTATAATTATAGTCTGAAAAAATACTAAGATATTTCCTGTATGCTTTATGAGCATCTATACACAGTC
>VWZG01010816.1:27770-69259 GCA_013396735.1 Grallaria varia
CATAGAAAAATTGGTTTTAACCCACAAACCCAGATGTGCAACCCAGCACCTTGGGGCACAAACAGAATGGTGTTTGTTAGTTCCTGTGCTGAGTGCCACGTGGTCCCCCTGACTGCAGTGTAAAAGGAAAGGGAAACTTGTTGCTGATGGTCGCAGTCTTGTAGAGAGTGGCAATCACTGTGCTGTTGTGGTTCTGGTCCTCCTTTGGATCCCATGAGTGTACCAGAAAGCCCCAAACCCGAAGATTATATATGCTCAGATTCAGGTGGGAATGCTCAGGGCCCTCCGCCAGGGCAGAGAATTTCACAATGGGTGATTTAACTCTGAAATGTGGGATATTTTTGGAATCTTTGATGGTCTAGGTCATTGCAGCTGCCTATTGTGCCAGTCCCTAGTGGCCCATTAGCAAACATGAACCCCTCAGGCTGGGTGTGAAGGTGTTGATTCCTCCGTGGAGGTGAGTTATCACAGCTGAGTCACTGGTGTGAAGACAGAACATTCCCCTGCCTCGAAGGGTTCTTTAACACCCAGCTTGTAGCCTGAGGTGTCAGGTGTGCCCTGGGCAGCTGCTGCAAATGATTCATTATTAAGAGTTCATCAGAAATTACATAGAGGGTGTAGAATACACAGTTTTGGCTATATCCACACAGTGATAAACTGATGCCAGCCGCTGTAACTAAGACAAATATGTTAACTGCTTCAGGTTTTTGTAGCTCAGTTGAAAAATTATCAATAAGTTTGTCTGGTGCCCATTTGTGTATATTAGCCCTGCACTGGGGTAAGTCAGCTTTGCTTAGTTTCAGCAGTTTCAAACATCGTGTGCCTAGTGCGTGCCCCACTTGACTCGAAGACCCTGTGTTTCACAGAGGTGCCATTGATCTCAGAGGTTCACACTGATGAGACGAGTCTCTGAAACAGCTTTGCAGAAAATGGTTTGGTGGTCCTGGTACACACTGAGTTGAACACAAGCCAACAATATGTCATTTTGGCAAAGAAGGTTAGCAGTATCCTGGACTGCATTAGGAGACGTGTTGCCAACAGGTCCAGAGACATGATCCTTGCCTTCTCCTCAGCCTTGGTGAGGTGTATCTGACATGCCTTGTCCAGTGATGGGCTCCCCAGTAGAAGAGAGACATGGACGTACTAGAGCAAGTCCAGCAAAGGGCCACTAAGATAAAGGACATTCCCAGGGATCCTGAGAGAGCTGGAACTCTTCCGTGTGAAGAAGAGTAAGCTCTAATGCATCTTGTTGATGTGAATTAATATCAGGAAAAGGAGAGTGCAAAGAAGGCAGGCCAGGCTCTTTTCAGGATGGGACCAAAGGCAATGGGCACACACTGAAACACAGGCAGTTCCCTCTGAGCATCTGGAAGTACTTTTACTGTGAGAGTGACTGAGCCCTGGTGCAGGTTGCCCAGAGAGCTTGTGAAGTCTCCCTTGGAGACATGTGGTAGTCTGGATGTGGTACTGAGCAGCTGACTGTAGGTGGCCCTACTTGAGCAGGGAGATTGGACCAGATGACCTCCAGAGGTATCTGCCAAACTCAGCCATTCTGTGATTCTGTGTTATGGGGTAGTTTGGTTTAGAGTGGCCATTCTGTTTTCAGTGACAGTTTCATGAGGTCATATAGAAATGTTAATTTTTCACTGCAGAATGAACTTAAGTCTAGCAACCTGTTATGCATGACAAAAAATATCTGGGGGTAGCTTCAGTCACTGCTAACCTAGACAGGATTTTAACTGGCAACTTGGATGTAAGAGGCACAGGATTACATTGCCCGTCCCCAGAGTCCCAGATGACTTTGCAGTGACCCAGTTTGATTTATTTTTCAAGAACACATTATTTACAGATGACTGTTTAGCTGGAGAATAAAAATTAACTAAGAAGACCCGATGTACCTGTTATAATTGAAAGTAGCTTTGGTTTTGATCAATAATAATAGTCATAGGAGCATATTGGTTTGCCTGAAGAAATATGTTGGAATTCTTAGTTGAATTTTCTTTTATCAGGTTTAAGTAATGTTAAAATATTCTCAATTTCCCGTTTTGAGTTTAAAAAAAAAAAAAAAAAAAAACCACACAAAAAAAACCAAAAACCCCTGCAATTATTTTTTAACATAAGAATAAAGTAGATTTCTGTCTGTAAGTTGTGCCTATGCCTCCACTGCAGTTGGTTTTGTTATTTTGCTTAGGATTTGGATTCATTTGTACCCAGAGTATTTTAATTGTTATCTTGCTGTTTTTCTGTATGAATTTACTGCATTTTTCAAGATGAGTTGTTTTTTGGATAATCGCAGCACATCACTATATGAAGAAAAAGGTACCAGGGAAATCATCATTGTATGTAACCTTCCAAATCTTTTACAAAAAAAAAGGAGAAAATCTTCAGTTATGTCAAAATCTATGTTAAAGATGGAAACACTTTGTTTTTTACAGAAATCCCTTTCTAGTACAAAGTGTCGTGCAAAACACTTGAAATACCTTTTGGACAGTACCCAAATAAAAACACAATGCTACAATCTATATTGAGGGAAATTAGCTCTCATTTCCTACCTTAATTTCAGAAAATTGTATCGTAAAATTGGAAACTCTGTAGCTTGAGCACTGAGGAAGACAAAGTGAAGTAAGTAGCAGGAGGTTTTCTTGATGCATCTGTTTCTCCTGGGAAGTAAGCAGCAGCGTAAGTGGGACAGATGAGTAACGTTTAACAGCTTTTATACATTTCAGATGCTATTAATATATATTTCCCCCTCATCTTCTGAAAGAAACAAAGAAAATGCAAACCTTTTAACTTATTAATATAAATTCCTCCTTAAATGTGTCTGGTCCTCAGTGCAAAGTATTTCTCACTCCCTTAGCTCATGAATAAAGCTGGCAATTCAGTGATTGTGCAGGCAGAGAGACACGGCAAATACAGCCACAGCTTCTGTGCACAGTGAGACAAAGGCACAGCTGAGGCAGTGGTAAGCCTCAAAGTTTTGTGTAGTTACTGAGTTGTTGGTATGTGTTCAGTCATGTCAACTATCTAAGCATTAGTAGTTTTATTAATAATGCCCAACCTACTGTCACTTTTTATTAATGCTTGGACAATTGGATTTACTGAACACATTACCTAGTCTAGAAAACAGGCCACAACAGGTTAAAAACAAGATTTGTTTTTATAAAGAGATTTTTAGGCTGGTCTCTTGTTTTCCCTTCTGCTATTCCTCTGAAAAACCTCTGAAATATTTTTAAATTCCTGCAGTTTTTGAATAGGGACTTGAACTGTAAACCGAAAAATTACCATAAGTTTAGATTCCCAAAAGGAGCTAATAAAAGTAGTTTGTGTGGGTATATTGACCTTAAGGAGGAAGGGGGATTGGGTTCAGAATAGGCAAAGAGATGAATGATACACAATTTTTACTCCTTTGCAATAGAACTGTATCGTGTTAGGAGTTCCTCCCCCCTAATCTTGCTGTGGTATGATGTTGAAACTGTACCTCCCATTCATAGGGTACAGAATTTTGGGACTGTGTAGTCATATGTAGTAGGTGTTTAAACACCAAGGGCCATGTTTGTGCAGGAGGTAAATGCCATGAAGGATTATCCAGATGCAGCCTGCTTGTTTTGTGGGGAAAGTCAGTTATTTAAATGTGATCTAAACCAAAAGTTAACTGGAAGTTGGTGCATCACTCTCTTATTTCTGCTTGACAACCAAGAGCTCAAATGGGCATGGGTTGGTGCAGGTGTATTTCTACTTCTTTTTCATGCAGAAGTCACACCTGCTATCCAGACACTAGTCCTTTTCTCTCCATTAGCTTTACTTGTGAAGGTTGTGAATATGGCAGTATTTACCATATTTTTGGCTTTATGTTCACCCAGATATGGGTGTGCTGAAGAACATGTTTACACCTCTGCCTTGGTCTGACACTATGATGTGGTAAAATACTTTTATTCCCGTACCTTTATGATTAAGAGCTTGTGTTTCAATCTGTATGGTATTTTACTTCTCTCGTATTTTCATGACCACAGCAGACATGGTAAGAACAAAATTCTTACCCAATTAGAGGATGCTTCTGGGTTCTTCCTATGTATGCCACGTTGCTGTCAAAAAGGCTGAATCACAACAAACTGCAGCATGAAGTTCTTACATTTTTAGAGGGACTGGAAATTATACATAAGACAAGGACCGTTTTCCTGACAACTTCCAGCTTGGGCAGCTGCTTCCTGGGTTTGTGTGGACTTCGTATTCAGTGTCATGTTTTCATGCACAATCCATTGCTGTGATGACGTATACCAATGGTTCATTATATTTACTCTTTTTTATGAGTTTGACAGTTCTAAGTTATGTATTGCATAATCTGCCACCTGTAAATACAGACTTTATGGAGGCAATTCTTACACCAAGAGATGGAGATAAAAGTCAAGAGAGGACCCCAATAACTAAGACGTGAATCCACTGAAAATGAAAGAAAAGTATTTATATGCCAAATATTTCTCTGAAACAGCTATGGTTTCTGGTAGAGGTGAATTTATATCCACTCCTGTTAATTATGTGGTTTATATTCCATTTTACTGTGGTAGTATCTAATATGTGCATTCGTCCTTTGGGCTTCCAGCATAGTTTCTATTCATCACCTTCCATTGGAATAAGTTTTGTATGTACTTGGTTGCCTTACAGACTCGAAGAAGTTACTGCTTAAATTTTGCAGCATTACTTACCATTTCCTTTGTCCTTCTAAAATGAAATGAGAGAGAGAAGGAAAAAAAGTGTTGTCTGACCATTCATTTAGGACTTCTCTTTTTCTGAGATCAGGACACCTTGTTGCTATTAGTGCTGTTGTCTGCTGCTGTAACCCTAGGGTCATGTCAGTGCTGCATTTCTTGAACTGTCTTTGGGCTGTTCTTAATGTCAAGGAAGCAAGCAGTGAAGCTGAGCATGTCTGACATTCTGTAGATGCACAAAAGATGGTAAGTGTTCCATGTCACTGCACTTAAGCACTTAGAAGTAATAATTAGTTATTTAAAACTTTACAATTAATTTCAGCTACATAAGGGACAATCTCATCAAAACAAGAACATTTTACTTCTGCTTTAGAAAACCCTATTAGATCAATTTCTGTTGCTGCATCACAGAATGTAACTTTCTGTGCCATTCTTTCGTGCCATCTTTCTACTCTTTTTGTGATAGTAAAAATTTAAATCATGGTCATCTTGAGTGATTACGGGAAAATCATTTGCCCTGAATGTTGGCCAGTGCGACACCCATCTGCGAGAAGGGTCAGAAGAAGGATCCCGAAACTACAGGCTGGTCAGCTTAACCTTGGTGCTGGGGAGGGTTATGGAACAAATCGTCTTGAGTGCAATCACACACCATGTATGGGAAAACCAGGGGATCAGGTTCAACCAACATGGGTTTGTGAAAAGACAGGTCCTGCTTGACCAACGTGATCCCCTTCCGTGACCAGGTGACCCACCAAGTGGATGAGAGAAAGGATGTTTTCTACCTCGGCTTTAAAGCCTTTGATGCTGTCTCCCGTGACACTGCTGGAGGAGCTGGCAGCACACAGCTCGGACAGGCACACTCTTGGCTAGGTAAAAGACTGGCTGGATGGCCAGGCCCAAGGAGTGGTGGTGAATGGAGTTACATCCAGCTGGTGCCTGGTCACCAATGATGTTCCCCAGGGCTCAGTACTGGGGCCAGCTCTGTTTAGTATCTTCATCAATGACCTGGACAAGGGAATTGAGGGCACCCTCAGCCGGTTTGCAGTGGACACCAAGCTGAGTGGGAGTATTGATCTGCTGGAGGGTAGGAAGGCTCTGCAGAGAGTTCTGGACAAGCTGGATCAGTGGGCCGAGGCCAGTGGTATGAGGTTCAGCAAAACCAATTGCCAGATCCTGTTCATGGGTCACAACAACCCGAGGCAGTGCCATAGGCTGGAGAGGAGTGGCTGGAGAGTTGCCCAGCAGAAAGGGACTTGGGAGTGCTGGTTGACAGGAACGTGAGCCAGCAGTGTGTCCAGAGGGCCAAGAAGACCAGTGCCATCCTGGCCTGTATCAGCAATCATGTGGCCAGCAGGACCAGGGCAGTAATCGCCCCCCTGTACTCAGCACTGCTTGTGGCCACACCTCACTCCAAGAAAGACACTGAGGTGCTGGAGCAAGTCCAGAGGGGGTCAAAAGAGTTGATGAAGGGTCTGAAGCACTAGTCTTAGAAGAGCAGCAGAGGGAGCTTGGGTTGTTTAGCCTGGACAAGAGGTAGCACNAGCCTGGAGTCAAAAGAGTTGATGAAGGGTCTGAAGCACTAGTCTTAGAAGAGCAGCAGAGGGAGCTTGGGTTGTTTAGCCTGGACAAGAGGTAGCACAGAGGAGACCTTATCCCTCCCTGCACCTGAAAGGAGGTTGTACCAAGGTGGGGGTCATTTTCCCAGATAACTAGCAACAGGACAGGAGAACATAGCCTCAAGCTGTATCAGGGGAGGTTCAGGCTGGAGATCAGGAAACATTTCTTTACTGAAAAGATAGTCAGGCATTTCAGCAGCCTGCCTGCAGAGGTAGTGGAGCCACCATCCCTGGAAGTGTTAAAGAAACAACCGGATGTGGCACTGCAGACGTAAACATTTTTCAAGACGGTCGCATATATATTATCTTTTTGCTCATGGAAGGCTGGAATGTATGGAGCTTACAGCTGGCAATGGCACAGTTGAGAGCCTCTGGGTAAGGATTAAGGGACAAACAAATAATATGGATGTCTTCATGGAAGTCTACTGTAGACCTCCTAGCCAGGACAGTGGCACCAATTAATTATTCTTTGAGGAAAAAAGAGACACCTCTAAATCAACAGCCCTTGTTCTTATGGGGTACTTCAACTTGCCAGATGGTATCCTGGAACACCATACACCTGGCACAAACAGGTCCAGAAGATTGCTAAAACACCTGGATGCTACTTCATGGTCCAGTACTAAGGGAGTCAACTAGTAAAGTTACCCTCCTTGATTTTGTTGCATATTAGCAGAGAGGGTCTTGTGAGTGAAGAGATTGATGGCCTTCTTGGCCAGAGTGACCACAAAGCAATCCTAGTTTAAATTCTCTGTTGACAGGAGAAAAAGTGCCTGCCTGCAAAACTTCAGCCCTGGACATGAGGAGAGATGACTTCAGGCTGCTCAGGGCACTAGAGAATTAGATTCCCTTGGAAAACACTTTTGAAGGTGCTGGGGTCCATCAGTGCTTGTCACTTTTTAAGCACCACCGCCTAAGGCCGCAGGAACAGGCAGATGTCAGAATTTAAGCAGGTGAGGCAGAAGGCTGGCTTGGCCAAGCAGGGATCTTCTTTGGAAGGTAGAGGCAAAAGAGGAAGGTGTATGCTCAGTGGAAGCAAGGTCAGGTGATGTGGGAAAAATACAGAGAGGATGCTTTCCACTGCAGAGAGCAAATGATGTTGCTGAAGCTCAACAGCAGTTGAAGCTGGCCAGAACAGAGGGGGACAATGAAAAGAGGGTTTTTAAATACATTAATAGCAAAAGGCAGTGCAGAAATAACACTGGCCTGTTACAGGATGAGGAAGGTTCACCTCACAGACAGGGACAGACAAGGCAGGGGTGTTTCACGCTTTCTTTGCCTTTGTCTTCAACACCAATAATGGACTAAGGGGGTTGTAGTGCCCTGAGGTGGAGGACCACAGCTGTGAGAATGATAACCTAGCAGTTGATCCTGAAGTTGTGAGGGACCTCTGCTCCAGTTGGATCCCTATAAATCTATGGTGGTTGATGGGATTCATTGGAGAATACTCAGAAGAGCTGGCTGACGATCACGAGGCCTCTCTCAACAATTTTTGAACTATATTGAGAACGTGGAGAGATCCCAGCTGAACTGGAAGGTAGCTGACATCCCAATTTTCCAGTAGAGCAAGAAGGATGACCCTGAAAACTACAGGCCTGTCTCTCTTACTTGCCTGGCAAAATTATGGAGAAGATTATTCTTGGATGTACTGAAAAACTTGAAGGACAATGCAGTCATGGATCAGAGCCAGCACAGGTTCATGATGGAAAAGTCCTGCTTGTCAAACTTAATTTCGTTTTATGATTACCCCCCTAGCTGATCAAGGGAAACCAGGTGATGTAACCTTTTGTGATTTCAGTAAAGCTTTTGATACTGTGTCTCATAGTATTATTGTGGACAAAATGTCCAGCACACAACTGGATAGACATGTCAGATGATGGGTGGCAACTGGCTAATGGACCAAGCATGAAGGGTTACAGTGAATTGGGTAACATCAGACTAGTGACTGATCACTACTTGGGTTCCACAGCACTCCATCTCAGGGCCAGTGCTCTTCAATGTCTTCACAGACAACGTGGACGCAGGACTGAAGTTAGATACTAAGTCAGTTTGCAGATGATACAAAACTGGGAGAAGCTGTTGGCTCCATCAGAGGCAGAGAGACCCTACAGAGACACTAAGACAAATTAGAGAGCTGGGAAATCACCAGCTGTAAGAAGTTTAACAAAAACAAGTGCTGGATTCTGCATCTGAGATGGGGCAGCCGAGGAGGTACAGTCAGACTGGGGAATGAGAGGCTGAAGAGCAGACAGGAAGGGCCCTGGGAGTCTTGGTTGATGGCCAGTTTAATGTGAGTCAGCAGTGCCCTGGCAGCCAGGAGGGCCAACCGTGTCCTGGGGGGCATCAGGCACAGCATCACCAACTGGTTGAGGGAGGGGATTGTCCTGCTCTGCTCTGCACTGGGGCGGCCTCACCTTGAATATTGTGGGCACTTTTGGGAACCACAATATAGGAAAGTGAGTAAGCCATTAGAGAGCACTCAAAGGAGGGCAGTGAAGATGTGAAGGGCCTTGAGGGGAAGCTGCATGAGGAGCGGCTGAGGGCACCTGGTCTGTTCAGCCTGGAGAAGAGGAGACTGATGAAGGACCTTGTTGCAGTCTACAACTTCCTTGTGAGGGGCTGGCACCAATCTCTTCTCTATGATGACCTGTGGACCTGTGGGAATGGCCTGAAGTTGTGTAAGGAAAGGTTCAGATTAGATTCCTCACCCAGAGAGTGGCTGGGCACTGAAACAGGCTTCCCAGGGCAGTGGTCACAGCACCAAGCCTGACAGAGTTTAAGAAGCATTTGTACAGTGTTTCCAGGCACATGGTGTGATTCTTGCATAGTCCTGTGCAAAGCCAAGACTTTTACTTGATTGTTGTAGGTCCCTTGACTCAGAATATTCTGTAATTCTGCCATACAGTCCCTGGAATAGAAACTCATTTAAAGCAGCTATTCCAGAGAAACATCCTTCTCAGGATGGGGCACAGGGATTAATAAAGGGGACAACCTTTGGATAAGCCCAGCTGTGTGAGGGGGCAGCTCATCACCTCTCAGAGCTCAAGCAAACGCATCGATCTCATGCCTGCCTGTGTTGTCCTGCTGAATTCAGACAGTAGGCTTACTGCCTGTTCTGCTTGTCTCACTGTTCCTCTGGCCACGGAGTGCTCTCTGCTTCCTTGCAACTAACTGCCTGATAAGGGATTTCTGGCCCTGGGGAACAATCCTGTTACCTCACTGATTAGAGACAGTCATGACTAGCTTCCTCACCCCTTTCCAAGGGTTCACAGCATTCTCCCTGGAGAAGACCGTGTCACTCTTTCTGTTGCTTGCTGCTGTAGCCTCCTTTAATGTAACTCTACAGGATCAATCAGAGTTACAGCAGGTAGGTAAGGTGAATCACAGACACTAATCCCACAAAATAACAAAGACATCATCTACACTGTGTAGATGGTGTGTCTCTCACTTCCAGCCACCTCACCATCGAGTGGTTGACCTGAGGCTCTTCAGCCTTTGGAGTCACTGAACAAAAAAACAATATCTAGTTATTTTTAAACTAAATGAACTTGCACAGTGAAATATTTTTAACTCATCCCAGAATTCTTTCTGTCCAGACACGGGATGACCAAATACAGTGCCAGAGAGTGGGAGCTTCATGAAAAGGTAATTTCAAACTCAGAAAAATACCTACCATGTGGAAATCACACAGTTATCTTTTCAAAGCAAGAAATTATTCATGTAAAACAACTTTGCACTTTGCTGCTGAAAAAGAGAGCAAAAGACCCTCTGAGAACTTGCCAGGAGAGAGCCTCCAGCACATCATGCCTCCTAACCTCCTGTCAGCCTTCTCAACTATCAGCCCCCACCTCAGTCTAATGGTGTACTTTGATATTAAGCACTGGGATCCATTAAATGATAGCTGTGTTTGAGTAAGCACAACGTCTAACACTATAATGATGACACTATATGACTTGACTGCAGTGTTTAAACTTGAAAAATTCTGGAAAGATAAACATGAGTTTCAGTACACTTTTTTAAACTTTAATATTACAGCGAGGTACAGAAAATACTCTTCTGTGAAGGCAGCATTCACTGCAGGTCTAAACATTTCCAGGAAGATCATGCATGTATTATCTTGTTACATCTTCACTGGTGGGGCCTACTTTTCCCTCTGGTTTTGTCTAAAAATACTCTCTGTCTCACAAAAAACTACGAGTTGTCTTCTGATAGCCTGTACACCCAATAGTCTATGTCCAGGTGGACTCTATCATATCAAAGACAGCAACCCATCCAGAGTGTATTAAGAGACTCCTTTTTGCAGAGGATTGAATTCTGCCTTTAAGATTTTAGATAGCAAGGACAAATTGACTTTCCTAAGGACAAATCTTGAGAGACTTCTAAAGGAAAATGAAATTCGCTAAGTGAGGAATGAGTGGGAAGTTTAAAAAAATACCTATTTTCATGACCAAGAAAGTAATTTTTGACGTCTCTATTGAAGCATCTCTTGCTCTGTTACACAGAAATTAATTTCAGCCTGATGACAGGCCTTACAGATATGCCTTCAGAGGGCTGTGAGGAATGATGTTTGTCTGTGGAGCCTCTGAAGGCCACCTCTGGCCACGTGGTCTTTGGTCTTTCCATTTTCCATCAAGGAGTGATCTCATCATTTCAGGGGATAGCGGAGAGGAAAGCTCAGGGAAATCTGCTTTCTCAAGCAACTGACCTCAAACAAACAGGTCAAGCAGCATTTGCCAGGGGGACTCAGGCTGGGAGACAGAGGAGACAGTCAGGTAGAATTAACACTAAATGAAATCCCTGGTCCTATTTATGTAAGTATTAATGTTTGCATAGATTATTGCAAACTGCCAACAAGATGTTTGTTTCGGGAAATACACGGATGAATTTTCGTCGTTTCCCTGTAAATGATCAGGTACCCATGAAAACATTTCCAAGTCTGAATGGAGAAACCACTGTTATAGGCTAAAGGACTATCTCTCTTCAGTCATGGATCTTTTTAGATGTCTAGTACATCTCAGTTGCTGTCAGCTTTGCACTGAAGATACCTGTCCAGTAGGGATTTGAGTTATGCTGTTAATATCTAGTGTAAATCAACAATCAAATGATAAATAGTAGTAATTCTTGTCTGACTAAATCCAAGCTCAACTGTTGTTTCCTTCAGCCTGAACTGAAATTAAGCTCCCAGATTTCAGGTCTTACTATTGTTACTTTGAACCTTATAGTAGCCTGTCTTTAATTTTATTGAACAATAATTTCTTCTAATTCACATCTATATGATTGCTCCTGCTTTCATGTGAATAGCTATGTGGCATAAGCAGAGTCTGGACTTCAGCATCACAGCAGGAAATATTTTGGGAGTACCTGCAATAATAGGATCTACTTGCCAATATATAGTGAGTGGAAAGAAAGGAAAGTCAAGCTCCCTGAGATTTTGTCTGAAATTCATGTTCTTCTCATGTGATAGATTTCCATTATAAAGAATAAATGGTAACATGTATTAAAGGAATAGAAATGTTCCTGTACCCTTTTGCGTTTGTATCTCTATAGCTCTAGCTTGCAAATTTTTATTAAACCTCTGAATCTGCAGATCAGGACTTACAGTGGTCATGGGCAAACACCTCATCAACCTGTCCCTCAGCCTGGTAGTCACTGAAATCCTGATGTGGAAGAGAAATGAATTACGGCTAACTTGAAGAGAAGCTTATATTATGTATATGGTCCTTTCTTCTGTGTCATTTGTGGACTCACGCAACAGCTCTTAAGGAAACTGCCTATACTGAGGGTTAAAGTTTGATTTTTTCTTGGAACATATGTTGTTCCAAGATGAGAGCTGTGCTCTTGCTAGCTGACATGCTTCAGCAGAGTTTCACTGGATCCCAAAACTCCTTTCCAAAGTACTCCATGGTTTGAAAATTCATATTTCAAAGGTATGGGAGGAATGGGGGGAAATAATAGTTTATTAAAAAAAAAAAAAACAACACTAGAAAAACCAATCTCTTACAATCTTTATTGAGAGACATTAAAAATAGAAGTTGCTACAATTCAAAACAGCAATATTTACATGCATGTATAAACCCCATTGCAGAATCATCTTGCCCCACCCTGGATACCAGATATACATCCTTTCCTTCCCTCTGTTTATATTTTTGCTAAATGCCATGCAATTTAATTTCCCTTCTCAGGCTCCCCTGAACTTTTACAGACCTCAAAATTTTGACTGATTCTTTTCATTGACCTCCTTTCCTCTCAAATCATCAGAAGGCAGTTGTAACACGATGCTAGTTCTAAATGTCAGGCTTTCCTAAGTGACCAGAAATCCTTTGCTGCTACTACTGCAGATATTATGACACAACACAAAATGTTGTGCTTTTCACTGGAAAATAAATACAGCTTATTCTCGGATATACATGCAAGGAAGGAAAACAAAGCAACACAAGACAAAGTCCACAACCGTACACACACACACAAAAAAAAAAACACAAAAAAACCCACAAAACCAAACAAACAAAAAAAAACACAAAAAAACCCACAAAAAAAACCAAACCAAAAAAAAAAACAAACCCCAACCCAGAAAAAACCACCACCAAACAACCAAACGACCAAAACCAAACAATACCAACCCAAAGAAAGAATTATAGCAGAACTGCCAGAAACATTTATGCAGTGACCATTAGGATATTCAAACTAAGAGACTGGTGACACCACTAGATGCTAGAAAAGATATTTGCCTTTTGCTTTAGAAGCACTTCATTGAAAGTTTTAAAAAGTAGTGTAAAGGTCAGCTTGTTCAGTTGTTATCTTCAATGTTTTGCTTATGTTTCATTGCTTTCCACAGAATAAAATTAGAATTGAGTAGAGTAGAAGATAGGATAGGATAGGATAGGATAGGATAGGATAGGATAGGATAGGATAGGATAGGATAGGATAGGATAGGATAGGATAGGATAGGAGAAAAGAGAATATTGCTGCTGGAAGGTACCTACAACAATCATCTTGCCCAACTACCTAAGCACTTCAGGGCTGATCAAAAGTTAAAGCATGTTGTTAAGGGTGTCATCCAAATGGTCTGTAAACAGCGACAGGTTCAGTGCATCAACCATGCTGTCCAGCCTGTTCTAGGCTGTCCTTCTGGTAAAAAAAATGCACCTATTTCTTCTCTCAACTTTAATAGACCAAGGAAGAGAAAACCTTTCTCCAAGAATCCCTGCACGGCACTGGTATATCTCAAGCCTAATGAGAATCTGTGGATTCCATAAAAATGCAAACATTACCAAAGAATATTGATTTAAGCAAGCAAAAAACAAACAAACAAAAAAAACCAAACCAAAACAAAACAAAACAAAAACCAAAAAAACCCAAACCAAACAAACCAAAAAAACAAAAAACAAAACAAAACAAACCCCTTTAGGCATGTAAGTACTTAGCTTTTTTGGGTTTGAGTGGGAGTAATATGCTTTGCAATAATACTTCCTTAAGCAGTCCATCTTGGTTTTGTGACAGAGGTGATCCTGAATTTAAGCTCCTACATAGCGATGGAGTGTAATTATACCATCTCAGGACATTGGAAACACAGCCCAGAATTTGATATGTTACAACAGAAAACATTGACAAACTTGAAAGAAGATTGTATGAAACAAGAACTACTTCACAACAATGGCATTTGATTAATGACCAGGTACTTTTTAGTTATTTTTTCCTCATAGTAAATTAGTGCAACAGGAACATATAACTGGTAGAAATTAAGTAATAATTTGAAGTCTCCAAAACAGCCTTTTTGAAACAAACCTTGCTGTGGGTGGCAGCTGTATGTACCGACTGGCTGATTGCCACAATCCAAAATTTTACATCTCTGTGGGCAGATGAACTGTGTAGATGCAAATTGCTGTTCAACAGGTACAAAGATACGGGTTTTCTTTAAATATCAGTTTTTAGAGTTTGCTTCCTTATTTTCATGAATACAGTACCTTTTTCCAGGGAAATGAACCTTTATCAGAGAGCAAAAGCCACAAGTATCAAAACCCTGATCAGCAGGGAAGCACAGAGGTCCCCAAGGTGTGGATAGAAATAAAATTTAGGGGCTCTTAATTGCAAATTCTTCAGCTTATGTTAGTTCTGGGCTTTTCTGGCTACTCTCTTTCTCCTCTGTTGCTTATCCTTGAGTCTGGAAGGAAGAGGTTTTCTCATTGTGATCTTCCTTTTCACTGACAAGGCAGAAACACAGTGCAAAAGCCAGTCTTTGAAATATATTTAATGCTTAATCCAAACTTCAGATGACCGTGACTTCTTTCATTATTTGCAGGTCAAAACAAGCTGAAATTTTCTTTACATGCCAGAATTCCAGCTAGTGGTTGACCAAGGAACAGCACAACAAAGCTGACCACTGTAACCTACAAATCTTTTTTAATGGTACAGAAGTCTGACATGTCAGACAAGAAAGGGAAAGACACCCTTTTTCTGCTTCTGCTTTTTCTGCTCACATTCTCTAAAGACTGAAAGAACATAAAATCCCTGAGGACATCCCTGCCCAGGACCAGCAACCTGCATGTGGATGTGGGTCACCACCAGCTCTGGAGTCTCAGCCCATGTGACTTGGTACAGTCTGTTGAATCCTGTTATGAGGTCCCACTGTGTTCAGCAGGATCTTCATTCTGCCTGTGTCTTAATTAGCTGGCATAATAAAGTTAACTGACATTCAGATCTTGGAAGAGCCTGCTCAGGCTGAAAGAAGTTCCTTCCTGTCCAATTGACCTGGAGTCTGGAAAGGAGTAGATCTGCTCTTTCCTTTTTCTTTTCTGGCTGCAGCAAGTCATTGAAATAAAGTGCTTTGTTTGTGTAAGCGTTTTTGTTCCTTAGTGCCAACTAAAGCTTTTCCGGAAGGTCTGTAAGTTTTCTCCTGTATAAAGTTGGCTTTCTTGAATATTTATGCTTAAAGCTGTATAATAAACTAATTAGAAAATAACTTAAGCCCATACAACCTTGTTCTGTTAGGAGCCATGATAATCCTGAATTTTCACTGTGTTTCTGCCCAAGTTTGGTCAGAGGGCTTGGTTTTCTTTTTTTTTTGTGAGTTCAGCTGAATTGTTTAATCAGGCACTATATGTGGGTTTCTTTCTCCCTTCTTTTGTTCCCCTTATGCTTTCTCGCAGCCTACCATTTCTGATGTTCTGTCCTCTTCTTGCAGTTTCCCATGAAGTGGCTTTGGGAATTTACTCATCTAGTTTGGCATCTTTGGCCAGCATCACAGCCAAGGGCCAAGCAGGCTTAGTGCTAAGTCCCTGGAGCCTGCACTAAACATCACCACCAGACTGTGACCCATTGGAAGGCACCCTTGCGTACCGGCCTCTTGTTGATCCTGTAAGAGGCAATTATGCCTCTAGTGCAATCAATTAGCAGACAGCCTTGCTTTTGCCATATCCTCGTGTTTAGGCACTTTCATTCTTAGCACAGAACTTACAATTTTTTTCTTTGCCATATAGAGGAACTGGCAGTGTCTGAAAGTACTTTTTTTTAGCAGTTGAAGAATTAAATGGCAGGAGTATCCAGTCCATACTTCCTTCCAGATGCATCACCCAGCCTTTTTGGTACCTATTCAATTCATTTTAATAAAGAATTGCATTCCCAGTAGAATTGCATATGATGGTTCAGTAATCTATAGCATCCTGTTGAGCTTCTGGTTTCAGTGTCTGATAAGGCTTTCTTTATGGAAGTGGCAGCTCTTTTCTGATGATGAGGACGTACAAGCTTGAGGAAAGATAACAGTTAAAGGAATTTCACCCTTGAGTGAAGTTGCATTTTTAGTCAGTTGAAAAAAGTAAAACTAAAATTTAGCCCCTGTGTCAGTGTCCACCTGATTGGACGTCATGCCCCATATACAGAGGTGCCACGGTCCCAGAGTGCAGTCCACATGCCATATGGGTGCTTCAATTCTTCTAACTGCTCTGCATCTGTAATCCATTTTTTATTAAATCTATCGTTCTTTCTACTTTGGAGTCAACCAGATTTAATAAAAGTGCTGAGCTCACTGTGGAATGTGATCTCCAGAGAACCCTATACTGTCTCTATGGCAAAGTTAAGCCAAATAAATCTCAGAGCTGTTGTTTGTAATACAGATGCAAAGAAGTTCAGAAGGTTCAAAGAGGTTGTAGCTGTCATGAGCATTACAAGACTGACATGAAGAGATTGACTTAAAAGAAAAATGGATGACTGAGTGTCATCCTGTAGCCAGTGAAGCACTTGAATGACAAATGCAACTAACAGAGGAACCAACAGGGAGCAGTGGTTAGTGCAGAAGAACACAAAGGCTTTTTCGGAACAGCACAACTGTGTCGCAACAACAGCAAAGACACTGGAATGAGCCTGTGTCTATGAAGTAATAGACTATCCTCTCTCGAAGGATTTGTTCTTTATCTACTGTGTTTTTGTAGCAGTAAACTCAATGGTGAGGACATTTTCAGTGCAAGAATAAACAACAGCTTCCCAACACAGTGATCAACAAGGCATGGAGATGAGGTGCTTAGCTGGACCTGATAACTTAGAAACCAGGAAGACTTGGTCAGGGACGTGAAGATCAGAGACAAACTTGGCTGCAGGAACCATGAGATGGTGGAGATTAAGATCCTGAGAGGATGGAACAGGTCAAACAGCAGAGCCATCTTGGACTTCTGGGAACTGAAATCTCTCCTGTTCAGAGTTCTGCTTGGAGGAATTCCATGCGATACAGCTGTGGAGAGAGGAGGAGTCCAGGGAACCTAGTGGATATTCAAGGGCCATCTCCTCCAAGCTCAGGAATGATCCATGTCAGCAAGCGGAAACCAAAGGCTTGGGAAGCTTCATGGCTGAGCAAGGAGATCCCAGATAGACACGGGCATAAAAAGGAGGTGTACAGGAGGTGGAATGAGAGACAGGTGGCCCAGGAGGACTAGAGAGATGCCATTTGACTGTGGAAAGATGAGTACAGGGAAGCTAAAGCTCATCTGGAAGTGAATATGGCAGCACATGTGAGCAGCAACATGGAAGTTTTCCACAAGGACATCAGCAGGAAAAGAAAGACCAGAGAAAACATGGCCCTACTGCTGAAGTGGGAGGGGAGCCTTGTGAAAAAGGACACAGAAGTACTCGATGTCCTCTTCACCTCTTTGTTTACTGGTATGGCTTGCCCTCTGTAGTCTCAGGGACCAGTGGAAAAGTCCAGGGCAAAGCACATTTGCTCCCCAGTGGAGGATGAGCATGTTCGGGACGTATAAATAAACTGTATCTACACACATCCATGGGCCTGATGCAACGGGCCCACAAGTACTGAAGGTGCTGACCTATGTAATTATGGGCTGCTGGCAATCATCTTTAAAGGGTGTGGAGGAGAGAGCTGTGAGTGAGACCCTGAGAACTAGAAAGAAGTAAGAGTGTCTCCTGTCTCCAAGAAGATGAAGGGAAATCTGAGGAGCTACAGCCTGTAAAGTCTCACCTCAATACTTGGGAGCTGCTAATCCTGAAAACTATTTCTGGGACAAGAAAAGGCTGCAAGTAGTCAGCATGGACTTACAAAGGGGAAAACATGCCTGAACAACTTGATGTCCTTCCACAGTGAGGTGACTGACTTGGTGTATGTATGTACCATAGGAAAGGAAGACTGGGAAATAGTTACACAGAACAATGGCCAGTGGCCATAGAAAAACTAGGTTTCTGCTCTATGTAATAGATTCAAGAAATGTTTATGTAGCCTAAATTTGGATGCCTGTTGGGTAATTTTTATATTAGCGCTGACAGTTGTTTTCTGTAGCAGATGAAAGTACAGCACTGCTGCCCTCTTTGTGTTTCTTATTCTGGCGCTGAGTCTCCATTAGCATTTCTGGAGGAATAAATACGTTGATTGGTAGAAGATGACTTTCTTTTAAACATTTGACATGGGCATGTTATCAAGACATCAAGAGGGAAATGTGAATATAAAGGAGGTGCTGTTTGACACTGTCTGCTTCTCCAGACACCCACCACTACAGCAAATCTGCTTTATTTTTAGGAAGAAGCATAATAGAGGTGACTGCCACCAAGTGACACCTCTTTCACGAGGTTCAGCAACTAAGGTGAATTTTACTGTAAGAGTTGAGGAAATGGTCCTCACCTTTGATGATCTCCTCCATTTCTGCTTGGTCACTGTTCCTACCAATCAAAGAAAGGCATAAACATGAGTAAAAACTGATAAGCTAGCCACGAACAGCCAGACTAGGATCTATCCTGCTTCTGACTGTGTTTCTGACAGAAGCTAGTATTAGATATATTAGAGAACAGGCAAGAAAAGCTGTCATTAACATCTCAGCACAAAAGAGAAGCCTTTTATTATTTTTATAATTCTCATGGTGATGGCACAATGATTTTTTGGACAATACTCTTTGGAAGCCTTCTGTAGCAGGGTCTCATGCTGCCAATATCTGTTATCCAGTCCTTCCTTAGTCATCCTAAATTATTGATTTAATTTTTAATTTGTGTCAATGGATTCCATATGGGTTTGTTACATGCATGAAACCATTTCCTAATATTAATATGAAATGTTTTCCTTTTCCATTTGTTCATGTTCTACTATTACAAAGATCAATTAAAGAAAGAGCTTTTACCAGACCTATCACTCTTATTGTACCTTTCTGTTATTCCCTCTTGTTCAGCTTGGGTGATATTCTGCCTACAGAGAATTACTACAGTGACTTCTTTGAGTCAAACCCACATTTTTTTTTCCCTTGATTCTTGAGCTATTGACTTTCTCCTTTGAAAGAAGCTTTGTCTAACACCCCAGTGCTATGTCACTCTTTTTGTGCTTGTGTTACTTCTGTATCTGTCTTGAGGTACAGTGAACAAAATCAAATGTGTTTTATAGACTGTGCCATCACTGTGGCTATCTGTGTTGTTTGCCTGGAATAGAAAAGATGAGTGTCTGGGTGGGAGGTTAAAAAAAGACAGATAATCAGGTGAGATACATTAGGAAGAATAAAAAAAAGACTAGTTTTTTCAAGTTCAAATTTTGATTTTCAGTGGATTTCTGAGGTGTTACCCTCATGTGCACCTAATGATGCAGAGGACCACTTCCTATGTTTCCTTTTGAAAGTTTGGTCTATGCAAAAGCCCAGAAAGGTCAGGTGTTTCTGACAAATTTCAGTGGGTACAGGCCTTCCATAGGAATGCCCAGGTAACATTGGCATTTCTGACTTAGCAATGGGCAACACCAAAGGCACAAATGCTGATAGTGCTCTGAGAGATGCAGGTGCCTCACACTTTGGGAAGTTATGCCACAGCTGCTCCGAGACATCATACAGGGAACAGAGGCACCAGCAAACCAACAGCCTTTGCCTGGAGATTATGTATTACAAGAGGTTTTCAAGAGTTGGGGTTTTTTGCATGGTGTTGCCTTTGTGAAACAGTAGAAATATGTTTCTTGTAGGTACCACTTATTTTTCCTTCATCTACATTTTTCAGGTTGAAGAAAACCCATCAAAGGAAGATGGTTACTTGAAATGTTTTGTCTTTGTGGTTTCAGTCCAGTTAATGAAGTAGGTTAATTCTGGTGAGTGTATTTATCTTTGTGACACATCCAGGCAACCTAAGTAGGGCAAGGAAACTAATACACTTCTCTGTTTCTCTAAGCAAGTCCTGAGATGACAGTTGGGCCTTAGCTGACACCAATAAAACACCATTTCTGCTTACACTAACTTGAAGGCTTCAAAACAGACACAAAATTCATCAGATGACCCAGGAAAATATTTTCCATGCAGCTCTTTCTCTCCTCTTTCTCTCCACTTATCCTCAGTGGTAGAGAAGACATTTGGCACACAGAGGACCACAGCAATGAAAGAAGTGAGTTCAGTAAACATCTGAAAGCATGACCGTGTTACACAGTATGGAGGACAACTATTTTCCACTAAGCAGGCTTTTTTAATGAGGATACTCTGTGTTCCTTGGGCTACAAGTTAAAGAAAGATAAGGAAGGATCTTATCTGTGTGTGCTGCTTGAGAATTCTCTGTCCCCTCTGACATGAGTGATATTCTTTTTGCTCTGATACTTCCTCGTAAACTAACGAAGAAGGATCAGAAGCAGAGTGTTCTAGGATTAGAAAGCTACATGTTGTAGCAGGGAGATTGGTTGGAAGGTTGTAAAATGGATAAAATTAAAGTCATTGCCCAATGTGTATCTTTATTTACAGATTTGTCTCCTAGACTGCTTCCTTTCTTGAAAATTTATCTCATACACTTCATTGAAGTCATGGTCATCTTAGACACTGCATCATCTTGGAATATTTTGTTTTGTTGATCAGGTGCACAAAACAGTATTAGTTTTAGGTTTGGTGTGGGGTTTTTTGCTTTGTTTTGTTTTGGGTTGGTTTTGGGGGTTTTTTGAGGAGTGGGTGGATTGGGTTTTTTAAAAAATTTAGGGGAAATGTCACTCCAAAGGGATTTCATCCTGTGCAGTGTTATACAACTGGATTTTGTTGCCTGTTTTTATTAAATCCTAACCTCAGAAGGTGTTGCTATGTCACTTCAGGTGAATTCTTGCTTGATGCACACCCTGCAGTTCAGAACTGCTACTCTGTATTGCGTCATGCAATTTGTCTCTAACAAAAGCATCACCTTCAGCAAAAAAAAGGAATTAAAAATTCCATTCTTCACCAAGAGAGAGCAAGAACTAAAGAACCTGCTGTTTCTTAGTAGTTGATTCTGACATTTAATCTTTGCACTGTTACTTTTACCTTCATAAAATAAGCAAAAAGGAATCCCCTGTCAGTGGACTTAGAAATTCCATTTTGAATTAAAATTCAAGCTACACCTTTCTAAGACAAATGGATCTGGAAGGACTAGGCTAGATTCACTCTTGGAGTACAGTTCTGCTGAGCCCTGCTGAGCAATACTGGCAATATAATAGCCTCACAGACACACACTGCGTCATCTCTTGTCAGAACAAGTTATACCCAAGACTTTAATTCACACTAACCCAGCTACAGTTTGGCACAGCTGTGCAATAGTCCTTAGTTGTTGCCCAGTCAATCAGGCTGTCATTTTCTCTGTTTCTGTAGCATAACCCCATTGATTAAAACCTTGATTTGTGTCAGCATATATCCAACGTAAACATCTAGTGATTTTGCCTTTAGAAAAATTGATCTTCTGATGCATCTATACCCATTGAAAACTACATCTTTCCCTTTTGATGCATGGAGGTGAGAAGGGGAAGAAAGTTTAATAGTACTAATATTCCTCAGAAAAATTAGTAACATGTACTAAAACAGTTGTGAAGAAATAAAGTTTAACAAAACGCAGCATTATCACAGGCCTCATGTTTTATGCATTGCAAATAATTGTGCCTTTCCTTTTGCACTAATGTAACAACAGAGAATGATTATTCTGTGCTAACAGCGAGTTATATTAACATTCTCCCCAATTATGTTCACAGACATTCATAACAACATGCTGAGTACAGAAAAGATTTGCACATGTTTGGACTTAATTTCGTCTGTTTAGTGTAAGACTCACTTTTCAAATTGAGACAGGTAAACCAGTCCTGCCCTCATTACGCTTAGCTATAATATCAACTTTGATTTCAAAAGAAACAACAATGGACTCCTGTGGAACCTGAAATTTAAGATGAAATTGGCGATGAAGTAAGGCTTGTTCTGTCTCAGTCTGCACATAGAAGTTGGGTTACATAATATACATGTCACTAAGAAGATAAAACTATGCATATCCACTTTCTGGTTTGATTTCACATCCATTCTTTCTATCATTGTTTGATAATGCACAAAAAGATCCTGGACCACATCCTCTGCCTGTGCAACTGATGACTTCCAAAGAACTGTTCTAGCATAATACTCTCTAGGTGAGGGCACAGTCTGGAAGATATGCTGTACTGCAGAAAAGTAAGGATTGTTGTCCTTACAAGTAACTAACTCTACGGTTTTCTTAACAAAGGATAAATTTTCTTGAAAGCAATACAGCTTTTCACAGTGCCACAAAATGACAGAGGCTGGAAGGGACCTCTAGAGTTCATCTAGTCCTGCTCTCTGCTCAAGCAGAGCCACCTGGAGCTGGGTGTCCCAGATCTATATACATACTCATAAGGTGGACCCTTTAGCAGTGTGTGCTTCTTTGAACAGCTTGCTATTTGGATGATGTGTGATAGTTTCATTGTGTTGTATTTCCTGGCAAGACAGTGCTAATACCTACTGATATAAACCAAATAATTAAATTAGAAATACATTGAAAATGCTCTGGGTTTTAAGTTTGAACACATCACATTCTGACAGCAGAGAAAATCAAGGCCAAGTTGTGTAAAGTGTTGCCATGATTTCTTTCCTGGCCTTTGTCTCTTCTGTCAGTCCCATCAGGCTAGACTGCTTGGAAATGTTAAAGTGATGCAAGCTTGGCAGAGCCCCCAGCTTGACAAACACCCTCTCCAGTTGCTGTTAGAGCACTCAGAATTCCCCTTTCCAGGAACAGATACTCAGTTAATTAGTTGGAGAGATTTAAATACAGGATGGGACAGCATTAAAGGGGAAAGCCCACAGGAGAATCCCCAGGTTGGGTACAGCCTGCAAACAGAGCCCAGGCAATTCAGTTCTTCAGGGCAACCAGTGCTGTGGTTTAACTGCTAGCATGGATGGTCTGAGAACTATTCCCAAAACTTTAATATGCAATCAGTTAATGTAAAGCAAGGCTGAAATGGGCAGATGAACCCTTCTTTCTCGAGGCCAGCAGTTGCTTTGCTGATCCTGTACTTGGTCTAGCCTCCTCTCACACTCTGTCTCCCAATCTTCAGTCCATCTGTCTGTCCACTGCTCACTCTGGTGTGCCCAGGGACTTAGTGGCTCCCAGTCCCAAAAGGCACTGCATTTGGGTGGCTCTGGGGCCTGCTCACCCTGGCCTGTAATATAAATGGCATTTTAGCAGAGAAGATAACTGTTATGGATGGGAGTGTTCAAAGCACAGGCACAAGGACTTAAAAATAAAAAACAACAATCCAAACCCTGAATTGTTAAACCTGCGGGTGGTCTGTCTTTCTCCAGTATCAGACAGCAAGCTTTGTGACGAGCTTTTGAGAGCCATGGGATTTATCCCAGGGAACACCTAATTTTGATAAGAAGAAAGGAAGGGAGGGTTTTCTTGAAGCAACAGAGGTACAGGGGACACAGAGGCACATAGTATGTGCTGCCTTTAAGATGAGATGGAAAGATGGCTCCTGGAACCATTGCTTCTAACAGTGTTTGTTGTTTGTCAGCCCAGTTTGTTCAGCCCAGTTTGTCATATGGCCCCTGGCAGGATGTCATCTGATACTCTCCTTCAGTTATCATCCATAAATGTGGTTTATTTCTGTCAACTTCTATCATGTTGAGGTGGTGGAATTATGTTGTGAGTTGTGACACAGAAGTCTAATCTTTATCACAACTCTCTCATAAGGTATGATTTTTGCTGGCTGACCAGGGTCAGTGAACGATGTAATGCCCTTGGCATAGTAACAGTCTTAGCTACCACAGTTGAAAGCTCTGAGAAGGTCTTATGTTATTATAAATCCTGTGGAGTCTACAACAAGCATAGTCTATATTAAAATAAAATAAATTGTTTAAAAATTTAAACTAGTTTTCTTCCTAAATTACCAGATACAGAGTGATTGAAAGCAGGAAGTTTCTGAGTACCTTAGGTAATCAACTAATATTGTTTCAATAACTGCTGGTTTATGAGTTATTTTCTGTGCCTTTTTATTGATATATTTCCTTTTATAGTATTAGCCCCTGTATTTGATTCTAAGCTCTTTCCTGATATTATTGCGATAGGCAAGAAAGAAATTACAGCAAACTGTAGAGAATGTTTAAAATGCTGAAGACCAGCAATTGGAAGCAAAATGTAAAAAAATTTAGATATCAGCACAATTCAGTACCACTAAGATTCCTTCAGAATAATTTGCATCAAAGGCTAGAAGAAATCCTATGTGTAAGTATAAAAATCTCTAAACATCTGTGTGGAAAAAATGTTCTTTTTTCTGTCAAATTTAATTTAAATCCCACCTGCACTGTAGTTTTGCGCTACTGCTAACTAGCTGGTCTCTCTGCATTTCACTTTAAATCAGATGAAAAATAATGGTGTAGCCTCTAACACACATTGAAGAAGGAAGAAGAGTTTCTTCAGTGGATATTCAGTTCAAAAACAGAATGGAGAAAATTTCACGAACTTACTTATCCTGGGACCCGGGCTTACCCCTAGGGAAGCTCTCTGTTTGCTATCATGGGAACCTGCAAACCTTCTAATCAAGACATAACCAAGTCGGGTCAATTTCCCCTGCTCTTTTTAGCAAGGTTGTTACAGAACGAAAAGAGAACAGCACAACAGAAAGTGTTACTGCTTGTCTTTTTTTTCTGGTGTGAGGATACTGATGAGACTGTCTGAGACCAGGTGATGCCACTGTAACACAAATTGCCACTGCTAGGTTTTGAAAAACAAAAAACATTCTATTGCTTTCCACTGATGCCTTAAAGAACTGAGGAAAAAAAAAAAAACTCCAGGCAAATTTAGTAGGAGCTAAGAAAAAGAGGGCAGAAGCTTTAAAAAGCCTCCAGGCCCCAGGAATACATAACCATGCGCGCGCCCTCTGACCCTGGTTCTATGATTTTATAATAATGTCCATCCAATCCCATTCTGCCACCCCCATCAGTCCTGCCCCGTTCCTCCTCCGGCACTCCCCACTGGGAATTGAGTCTGGGGGTTTGGGAGCCCTCTTTCAACATCTCCGTCTTCCTCGCAGCACATCAGGTCCTTGGAGGCCTTCCAAAGTCCAAGATTTGGAGGTCCTTCTATCCATGTTCTTATCTTCTGGTGCAGGCCTCATGGTGTTCTTTTGCAATTTTACCTTGAAATGAAGACTAAACAGCTACTGCAATTTTGAGGGATGGATATAGGATGGAGTTGGTATGTGTAAACATTAAGCTACTGAGCTACATTAAACTACTGAGCTACATTAAATCTACAGCTTCTAAAATCTACAAAAGTAAAAAATCAAAAATCAAAAGCCCTGAGGCATCACCACTAGCATCATGATTCTCATTGAAGCTGAAGAACTGACCCCTGCAAGGCTGAGCTACTGCAGTGATTCACATGCGACTGCAGACCTCCAGGCAGCGAGGCGGGCAACCTGTGCAGGTGTACCAGCTGCCTTCCTGCTGGAGCAGCTCTGCTGCCAGGAGAGACCCTTCCCTTCTTGATGTCTGCAGGAGCCAGTGAGGACTCGGGCCTGACACACCTACTGCCTCGCATACCAGGCAGAATAATGTTAATTACATTAACTGAAGAATCCTCTTGAAACATAAGGTGATGTTTTGACATTGTGGAGATGATGAAGTTACTTAGCATTCAGTCCTTCCCTGCTGACATGAATCCTTGAGTACGAGCTTCATTTTGAACACATACTGTGTTGCATGGACTTACAAGTCCTGCTGCATAGACAGTTCTGTGTATGTTTAAACAGGATGGGTACTGAATATGTTTGATCTCTCTGGTTTACTCTCACTAGCCTCTGAAGTCAAAGACCTGCTTCTGCAAGTAATCTGCAGGGAGCAGGACGAGGCTTAGGTTCAGGCAGCTCCTGTAGCCCATCCAGTTTTCAACAATAGGGTGGTTTTGATACTGCCTTAGACACAGATTTTTTATACTCGCCTCCTGAACTCTGGTATTGTGACAGCCATGGTTTCCTGGGGAAAGCTACAGCACAGCCAAGTCTGATCGAGCTGTCTCTGCATCCAGACACCACTGACCTAATTATTCCAGGCATTTGTGCATCTTGAAGCTCTGCTGGTCACAAGTGGTTAGTAACAGTGTGTGCAAATGAAGCTGGCTCCTCACCCGCTTTGCTGTTTTCACAGACAGCTCTTACCAGGGCATCTCCACTCTCTCACCCTCTTCCCTAGCATGCAGCATATCTGTGGCTGTCATACCCACTGCCATTCTGTATTTTTTCTTCTTTCCTATTGCATGGCTACTTTTAGACTGCTTACAGGCACAGTATCTTCCCCTCCATTTTAGCTTCACAGCCTTCTCCACTGTCTGATGCCATAGCTGTTAAAGTAACTGTGTTGTGAAAGTTATTCCCCTGAGGTGTTGGATTTGAGAAAATGGTTTTTTCATTTCATAAGGTATTTTTGCACATTGCAATAGTGTTTTTGTAAGGGGGTACGATGGAGGATGGTGGGCAACAGTCAGATCACCAATGAAACACCTTTCCTTATCAAGTTCTGCACTTGCTTAGGGATTGTGAGACCCAGGCTCAGCATCTTCCCCTGATCCAGGAGACTGCTACAGAATTTCTGTGCTAAAATCAGTGAGATATTAGTGGAGCAGGGACATGAACCCTTATGCTGTATTTCTGTGACTAGTGTCCTAGCCACTCACATGCTGCTGATTGATATGTAAATAAAGGTGTCACAGGAATCGAGAGGACTTGTAGTGGAGAACAGTTTCACCATTCCTGCAAAAGCCCTGCCTCAAAACCAGAAACTGATCTAACACACAGGTTAGCAAGAAGCAAGACCTTGCCTCTGTGCTGTTCCGCTCACTCTTTAGCTTAGTGCTGTTTTCTCTGCTTTTGCTATATGGACTACAAAATCAAACACTTTGGATTATTTGGAATGCAAAGTATATTTGGTACAAAAGGAAAGTGTTCAGGTTTCCACTTAACTGGCAAAAATAAAGGATTATGTGAAAAATGAAATGATGGGACTGGCTACCACACTAAGGATCAGCAATTTTAGTGCCCACCCCACAATCAAACTACTCAAGCTCCCACCTCTCCTGAACTCCACTGCAGGGTTGTTCTCCAGCCTCCAATGGCCACATCTCCCTGTTCATCTCCCTTGTTGTCCTAGCCCGTGGAAATGTGTTAGCATCAGCTGCCATTTCAGAACATACCCCTCCTCTCTTCCCGTCTGGCTCTCATCTCTGCTGTGCTTTTACTCCCAGTGCACTTTCAGATCTCTTTCTTTCCCCCCCTAGAAGTGCACATTGCTGTATCCCCTTGCAGGTGAGCTCCGGCAACAAAATGAGGATATAGGGCAAGTTAGTCATCCTGTCCACTCTCTTCTACCTCCATGAGAAACAAGCGTGAAGCAGCTGTGGACCAAAGCTAGGAACCACCTCTTTGCTATGTGAAATTTTCATGATTCCTTTAAGATCAGTAATTGCTTTGTGACTGGATTTTTTACTTTGGTATAACTTCCTAACACCAACAATTATCCCACCTTTTATGTGACTGACATGCTAAACGTTTTTCTAGAAGAAAAATGGAAGCATCCACAGAACTGTTTCAATACTGGCTTCATGGATTTCACCCTCTCCCCCTTTTTTTTTCCAGTTTTTTTTACTGTTTTTGTTTTATGATTATAACTTCTTTCTCTTGCAACATGCAACAATTGTGACCACCCTCCAACACATCACAAGTGCCAGCTCGTCACCAGACCTTGTCCTCAAGCTTTTAGGTTCTGAAAGTGGCAATATCCAGAACTGAGCAATCACAGGAGAATTGCAGGGGGTAGTTTGTTTATTTATGCAACTATTAAGTTTCTGGCACTTAATAGCTCATGCTGCAGGAGAAGTTCTGAATTCCTCAAAAGACATGGACTCACAATACATATATGAATAGTTTCTGGATTCATTCTCCCCTTCCTCTTACCCTCTCTTTTCTTTCTTTTTGTCCCAGAGGCAGGTAACTGCAAATGGAGATTTTTGAAGCCATGCAAAGGATTGATTTTAGTGGGAGATGCATGTCTAATCCTGTGCAATGCTTTCAGATCTCAACCCTCACTCCATAATCACAGGCTGGAAGAGGCTGCAGAGTTAATCTGTGAGCTAATACATGGATCTGCTAAGCATTTCTTTTCAGCACAGTCATGTGGGCACTGTGCATGGAGGGCTGTGGATCCAACAGGGGCTCCTGCAGGTCTGGCTGAACATCATTGCAACACTCTGGAAAGTGAGTTGGCTGGACCTGGGGAAGCCCCCATCTCTGGGCTCCTTGGCTTTCTGGCTGGGATGGTATGCACCCCAAATCTATGTGCATTTCACAGTGCAATCATGCTCCCTGGTAAAAAACAGACGCTATTAAAGGAGGGCCTGTGATGGGCCCCATTGGGATCCCAAGCACCTACATCAGTCTGAGTCCTCACAGACCAACTTTTCTTCCCACCATAGAGCTCAGCATTGGGCTGCTTCTCCAGCATGCTACAGTAATCCTCCTCAAGCAGCCCATACACCCTTAGGCTTGTGGCTTCGTTGCTTCCACAGCAGTGCCTTTAACAGGTACATGTAGGTTTCAATGTAACCTGCCCCTCTTCCACTCACAGTGCTTGTCAGAGGTCCTCTTAAAATGAGCTTTTCTGTATTTACCTGGGAGGATGTTAGTGGGCTGATGGGGGGTCCTTGCTTAGCTTCATGGCCTGGCATGGTGACTTAAAGCTGCAAGGCAAAGTCGTTGTTAAAAGCGGAGCAGCAGGAGGATAGCAATGTGATGAAATAGGAGTTATGTTGCCTGTTTTGAAGTCTGGCAGTTGACTGTAGCTAATAATGTCGTGAATCGTAATTATGTCTGTTGTAGAGAGGGTTTTCTCTGATGAAGGGAAGCAACAAATGATACCAGCCATTCGGTTTACCATGGTATCCACATTGGCTGTGGGGATATTACAGTGTGCATTAATCTTGCCCTCATCACCTGCACACCTCTGGCTGGTGTGCAGGTAATGAGGGATGCATGCAGAGGCTGGAGCTCCAGGGAGGGTGTGCAAGTCCCAAGGGAAGAGCCAGAAAAGACCTGATGGAGGCAAATGGCTAGAAAGGGTCCTTCCTTGTGCTGTCAAGTAGATGGCCTTGCCTGCTTGCCTCTTCAGTGGCTGTGCCATCCCAGATCCCAGGGCAGCCCTTAGCGTAGGGTGCTGTGGGGGCTGCTGAGATGATGGGACTGCTGGCAGTGAGTGAGAATGCAAACCTGTCCCTGGGTAAGCTTTCCTAGGGACACTCAGAGGCTGCAAGGAGAGGCAGATGAAATTAAATGCTTCCAAGGGCCACTGCAAAACTGGTTGGATCCATGTCCCCTTCACTCATCTCTTGCAGTGAGCAGAACCACCTGGACTTGCACTTCTGGAACTCCCTGTGGTGCTGGGGGAGACAGTCACAGGGTTCTCAGGAGCAAATTGGGTGCACCACCTCTGGCTTGCTGGGATGCACAGACCAGTTGGACAGAGCTCAAGTAGCAAGGGGAGCAGAAAAACCTGGTGTCTGATTCCCACCCAGCTTCCAGTGCTCAGCATGCCTGTAACAGCATCAGTATCCTTGAGATTTCCATGTTCTCACTCAGATGTGTTTGAATTCTGCCAGAAGGCCAAAAGTTACTGCAGAAGGGAGATTATTCACCGGCAGAAACAGCTGGTTTCCCCTTAGGACTTGTTTCCTTAGGACCCAGGCTTAAAATATGCAATTTTCAGTGTCTGCACCTTGTTTCCAGATGAAAGGAAGCAGCTGCAAAGCTGTGATGGGTAGAGCACAGTCGAATGCCTCGGCAACTTGCCTCCATCTGAAATGAAATGCCAGATGCCTCAGAGAGGAGCCCAAAGCACATGTGGAGGTTTCCCCCGGTCTTTTTTTGCATGTTTTTTCTCCGATGAGGAGCCACAAGTGATGAGTACTGTGGTCCAAAGACAAGCTCAGCCGCTACCTGAGCTTCTTCTTTTTAAGTAGGTTTTGGTTGTTTGGAGGTTTTTTTGGCTTTGTGTTTGTTTACAGGTTCTTTGGCAGATATTTTTGAGTTGTATGAAGGTATGAGAGACATTTCTCTTCCCTCATATGTTCAGGTAATGGGAGTTTTTGCACAGATGGATCACAAGATACATAAGATGCTACAACCAGAATTGTATGGACAAATTATCTGAAAAATTGATAACTTGCAATGGCCTTTGTCACTTTAAAATATGTGTAAGAAGAGGGAAATTACTGTTTGAGTGATTCCCAAACTGCTCGACAAAAGCCTCAGTATAGTCTTGGAATGTTTTTTCTTGATGGTTGTCAGATGTTAATAAGGGAAACAAATGGACATTCACCAAAGATGTCTGTATTTATTTCAGACTTAATTATACTAACACAGCAATAGGAATGAACAATCATCCAGTGGCTACTCATTGGCTTGTTTTTCAGCTGGCCATAGATAATCACATTGCAGTGCGCATTTTAGGATATATGGATTCAGAACAATCAACTCAGGCACGCTCTTTAGTAATTTTTTTTTCTTCTTTGTGGTGAGATTTTACCTCAGATTTTGGGGAAGGCATATAATCACTCACTGTGAGAAAAGAAATTATTTTACAAGAACAAATGCGGGTTGCCATGGTTTCCAAGCGGGAGAAAATCCAAGGTCAATCACTGGAAATACTTCACAACAGTCAGCAGTGAGGATACTCCCTTGCATTGCTGAGTAACCCTTCCTTGTCTGTAGATACATTCCTCCCATCCTCATTGGTATGCAGCTTCCTGCTTAAGCCACAACAACACTGATAAGAACGCGATGTGAAAAACCTGCAATATGTCTGGAAACAAACAAATTCAAGCCTGGAATTACAAGCCTGTGAGATTCCACAGTTGACTGCTTTCTGGCTCCTCTGTGCATCTCCTGGAAAACCTGATCCACCTGCTGTGTTTGTTTGCTGATCAGAGAGCTGCAGGTGCAACTGCGAAAATTCCACTTGAAGGAGATGCCAGAGTAGCCCCACATATATAGGCTGGCACATAGACAAGAAAATGGAAAAAAACCACCAGAGATGGAACCATGTATATACAGTTATGCCAGAAAAAAATGTCAAAAGCTACATTTCATGAGCTACTCCTCTAGGTCTGAAGTACAAAAAACCCCATTTATTTCAGTGAATGAGGTTTATGGCATCATAACTTCTCTTGAATGTCTCAGTACTGACCTATATGCCAGTGACTGTAAAAAAGACAACTTCAAACACGTGTGCAGAATCCAGCTCCACGACCCTTCAACATCCCACCAAAATGCCAGCAGCCTTTACACTGCTGTAAAACCGAAGTGTCAACACAGTGATTAGGTGAAGTTTCTCCTTATATTGGATCTGCCAAGGCAAATTAATTAATAGATAATACTATTCAGTTTTTTGTCTGAAATGACAAATTTTCATTCTGGTATGAATTCACAGAGGCAGACACATGAGTTTTTTGCTCACATTTTTACAAATGCAAAATCTGTGCGCACATTACTCCATAACAAGCTACAGTTCACTAAGCTTGGCTCATGTGAAAAGTAAATGCAACTATCCAAGATGCGTTCAAGACTTATTAGTGTAGCAAACTTATTTCTTATGTGATAGGGTGTGTATGACGCCTCAGTTACCAGTGCCATAAAATAAATGACCCCTGAGTACTTGTTAATTTCCCTTTCAGTCAATTTAAAAACAGGAGAAAAAAAAACAAAAACAAGTGTATCAAAGATTGCAGGTGACAAGGAAAATGGCTGTATCTAAGTGACAGAAATAACATTTTTAGAGGATCATTGGCTGCACCATGTTCACAACTGCAAGTCAACTTGCCAAGCCACCATCTCGGCAGCTTAGCATCTCATGCAGAGGGAAAAATCTTTGTTATTAGTGCACTGGAGAGTGTATATGCTGTCAGTGCAACCAAATCCTTCTTTGATGAGACTCCTGGAGCCAGATAGACAAGAATTCTATGAACGGGTCTATACCTTCTGCTGCTAGGTTGCTATTCAAATCAGAAGAGATCGATATATAAGTTAATTACAGAAAAAGAGCAGCACAGATGGAGATTCAAGGGCTGAATTTTACAGAGTATTTAAGGATCCAAGCTCTGCTTAAGTTCTGTTTGCAGCACCTAAATTCCCAACTATCTTCCTAACACCTCAGCAAAACTGTCACCTCTATGGGAAGCCTGTTAGTTCCATGGCACAGCAGTTTAGTCATAAAGCTGCCTAAATGCCCAGAGCTGTGTTTCTGACTTTGTGTACTCTTGCCTGAGCATAAACAGTGCTTTAATTCACTCACACCTAACTACCCTTGGGTGTTGAGATGTCTCAGCCTGGCTCCCAGTCTTCGGGCTTTTATCAGAAGTGCAAATAGAAATCCCACAACCAGTAAATAATTAGAAATGTTCTTCAACTGGTACTGGCAAGGGAGTCAGTGCACCCAGTAGTTGTGACCCTGGCCTGGAAATCTGAACAACACCACTCTCTGTTAGTCTACCTCTGACTCATTATCTGTCCTTGAAGGAATCATGTTGACT
This sequence comes from Grallaria varia, assembly GCA_013396735.1. Taxonomy (NCBI): domain Eukaryota; kingdom Metazoa; phylum Chordata; class Aves; order Passeriformes; family Formicariidae; genus Grallaria; species Grallaria varia. Next base: position 60,391 of record VWZG01010816.1, read on the forward strand.
TCTCTGTGTTCTGATTCTCCCAGCTTTGAAATAACAATGATATGTTCCCACACTGAAGCTATCAGGTTGGAAAGTGCTAACAATTACTTCTCTGTGACCCTTTTGTGAAAGCCAGGAGGACCTCTTCTATGTGAGTTCAAATGCTGACACCTCCTAATTTCCTCACAAAAATATCTATTGATCTCTCTGATGTATATTTTCAGCCTCAAGCCATCCCTCCCAAAACAATTTCTGATGAGGAAACCTACTTTATATAGGTATATGTACTTTAACTGACTGCATGTATTCATAACATCTGTACTGAATTTATTATTTAAAAAGAAAAAGGAAAGGAAAAAAAGATGAAAAAGTAAACCCACAAATATATTCAAAATATGTTTCTGATATATTTTTTGTTTTAATTATGTTACTTCTGTCTGTGAGTGTGAAATGCTTAAAAATCTGTCCTTCTGTCTAAAACCAAACAATATTGAAGATTAGGTCATGTTGTTCATCCATACCAGAGGATTCAAATAACTTAAAAATCCTAACAAAGAAGACCACAGTCTCAGGCTGTGTCTATAATAAACCAACAAACTATTCTGATCTATGTACCAGAAAATATTATTTCAGCAAAACTTTCCTTCCAAATTTTAAGAGAGCAAGTTTTATTTCCTTAAGGTGTCTTCAAGGAATCTGTGTTAGGCATTGTAATGGCACCTGCTATGCCAGTAGAGCCAGTAATTTCCCCCCTTCTTCCAGTACACATCTAAGATCAAATTCCTGCAGTTTTCCCTTGCTACGTTTCCTATTAGTTTTCTGCTCACTAAATCAAAGCTCTTCGTGTGTGAGGCTGTACCACAGTCTGATGCAAGCTGAGCTGAGAAGGGGTATGGCACACATAGAGACCATTATCATAATGTAATGTTGCCATTTAATCTTTAAAATACCATTAAAGTTGGCTCTGTCTTTCCCTTCCATGTTGTTCTTGTAGAAGTTCTCATTTTTCAAAGTCTTTATTTTTTTTTCATATTTGTCTTTCCTTCCCAACCCCCCCTTTTTTTTTTTTTATTCTTCTTTTAAAAAGCTCTCCATTTCACAACTTTCCTCTTCGTTCAGTCTCTCTGGTGGCATTTTCTCATTGGAAAATTCCCCCTTCCCAGCATATGCATGTGCACAACTCATGGCACTCCCTGTTTCACTGGCCTTTCTCTCTGCTTGTTTTCCCACTGTATCCCAGCTTTTTCCTTCCCTTTTACTTCCCAAGGCCACTCTTCTCCTGCCTGCCCAGCAACACCTCTCATCTCTCATCCAGAACCCTGACCTCTCTGCTGATGGTTGCCCACTCACAAGAAGATGGCTCATAGGAAGAAGTCACCGCAAAAAAAGATGTGCCCACACGGCTCTCTTGTCTGCTCTGGTTCCAGTATAACCCCACCAACTTTCTTCTGTATCTCACCTGAACTGTACCCCAACAAAATGTTAGTCAGTTTTGCATCATCAGTTAGAGAACAGGTAGAGAGAGATTTTCAGTGCGTTTAAAATTAACTACATAAGTGATTCACTTTGTCTAATTTAACTAACAGATGATACTCCAAGGTCAATAGTCACCTGATAACCTGTTTTAGTGTGTAACTGATTTTTCTCTGATGAAGACAGGAAGAGGGCAGGGATTAAAAAGATAAAAAGATAAAAAAGCTCTCCAAAGAAAAATGAAGCCCAGTTCAGGTAAAGGTTTAAATGTGTATATAACACGAAAAATATATGCATGTATAGAAACAAATAAGTAAATTTTGCAAAGAGATATATAAGTATATACACACTTTTAATATTGTTCATCTTCTGACCAATCATCATTTACTTACCATCTGTACACATTAGTTTTCTTGTGCAAATTACAGCTGTTCTTCAAAATTACTCTACTGTCTAGTAAAAAACCATCCATATGGTAATTAAGTGATTAAAAAGAAAATGCCTCCCACAGCTTTACAGTAAAAGTAACAGGCTGCACCTTCCAGCAGAGGGTATAGGCAGGAAATGAGATTCTCTCCTTCCAGCCACTCTCTCAGCATGCAGTACAGAAACAAACGGAGTTTTCTTCATCCCAATAATTTGCTCTTGTTTGCCATAATGGAACTGAAGATTATGTATGTACACAATGTGTATGCAAGGAAGATGTTTTTGTGAATTTATCTATGTTGCGTCTGAGAGTAAAATCAAAGGACAGGAGAAACCAGCTGGGTCTGCATTATTGTATTGATCATTCACCTATCTGTGCAGGGCAAGACTGGAAAAATGCCATGATACAGCCTTGTACTAATAAATATATTCTGATGTAATAATTAGGGAAATGCACTTTCAGTTCCTGCTTCCTACATCAGAAAGACACATCATGTGGACCAAATCAAATTATATATAAAAACAAGGAAGAAGGAAAGAAGCAAGTCTATCTGCTTTATGCCATCTCATAACAAAAGAAAAATTCCCCCATTCCTGATCAAAAAAGTCAATTCAGATGAGTATATCATATTAAAAAAATAATAAATCCTCAAAGTTATTAGTGTAATATTTGTTTCCCAACTACATTTTTGTTAACTGAACTTCAACTGCTTTTACAGCCAAAAGACAAAATACTTTTGCACTTCAAACAAAAACATTTTGGGAGTTCTGATTAGGAAGTAGATTAAGTTACCTGAATATAAAGCAAGAACAAGTACTCAACTGTAACCGTCTCCTGTCACATCTCATGTGAATCATAGCCTGGTAAAGAAGGGCTGTTTTTGTAATGCAGGCCCTGAGCCCTCCTGTAAAGATATGGAAATATTATCTCTTTAGTTGACTTGATAACCTCATGTCAGATCTCAAAATCTTATTGTACCATTTTATCCCAGATGGTGAATTTCTGGGATGTTTTCAAGATTCACCCTTTCACTGTTGTTTTAACCAGCCATTGTTACTTCCTCTAGCAGAAGATCTTCTAAAAACTATCCTTGCCACATTGGCCATGAATATGTGTGATTCTGGGTCCAGAATCAAGAGGCACTGTGGCCGCCAGGGAAAGAGTGAATCTAAATCTCTCCTGTGCTATCCCAACTGCCTAGGCAGGTTCAGCAGGGAATATGAACCTCTGAAGGGAACCTCTGTGCCCCACCAGTGTTGAATTAATTACTGTGAGGTGTAAAGAGCACCTGTAAAAGGCTGGAGGCACCAGATGCTGCTAAGGGAGCATTGGCAGGAGCAACAGGAGAAAGGTGTGGAGTGATTATGAACCTCTGGAAGATAAGCAAGGTCAAGGAAAAGACAATGTTTTAAACATGTAGACCTAGGGGTATGTGAAACCTTCTGCTGGTGCTGCAGTTCTACAGAGCCCAGGGAGTAGACCCAGGTTTACCCAGGCAGAAGAGCTTGACCCTCTTGTGGGTGGTGGATGCCCTGCCATTAGCAATGTGAGAAAGAAAGGGTCAGGAGGCTGCATAGGAGCTGTTTTGGTGATGCTGTAGTTTGGATCACAGGCTCATCAAGGCTTTAATCACCTACAGCTAGAAGAGGTGAAGGTATTAACCAGTGCTGCTCATCTCCTCACTGTGTGTGCCTCCAAGGGCGCCTGGGCTGCGAGCTGCTCCCCTGAGATGAGCAGCTCTGGGCAGCAGGGTCTCTGCAGAAGCCAGGTGAAGAGGTCTGCTCTCTGGTTTCATTTTTTCCAGGCATGTCCTTTATTCTGAACAAGCAAAGAAAGGCTGCTAACAGCAGCACTGCCCTCTGGGTGCCCCATGGGAATCCCACCCCACTGCCACATTTCGCTGCCCTGTGCCCTATTGCCTATGGGTACAAAGCAGAGCTCATGGCCTAGACAATCTCCTCTTGTCTTATCCTTCTACAGGCAGCTGTTCTCCTGTTGGCTTGCAAAGCACTTAAGCTGGTATTTGTCCTCTGTAACAAAACAAGAAATGTGTTCACCTTGGCCTCTGTCCAGCATTTTATCCAGCGGTAGTGAAGAGATCTGTGGTGGATACAGCCGGAGGTCAGGCAGTGGGGACAGGGAGAAAGGCCGTTTATAAAATATTAATTGCACTGTATGCAGCTCCCTCTTGTCTTTCCTCTGTCTTTCATGCCCATAACTCTGAAAGGCCAATAACCACCTTATTGTTTCCATCTCTACAGCAATTCCATTCTTTCCGTTGCTCTTTCTTGATAGTACTTAACTGATCCACAAGCTCGAAGCTATTTGGCCTTCAGTGCTCCCTTGAAAGCATTATTTATATAAAGCTTCATCAGAAATAGAGACACTGTACTGGATTTTATACAGTTTGAGACTTTTGTCCATCTGACTTGCTTTCTTCCAGTACAAAGCCTCAGCTTGAAATGCTGAACTGGAAGGACACAAAGACCTGATGCAAATGGAGATAATATAAGCCTGTTGAAGCAGAAAAAAGTCAAACACAGATTCTGGTTGTCCTGGTGGTTATTGCAAATAATATATTTGCCTCCTGCAGCTTTTGTGCTGCCTTTACTCTTGGCAGTTCATAAGACATTTGCCTGTAATTGAAGGAAACAATGTTATGACATAAATGCTGGATATGCACCCCTTGCTGCCACTGTTCCACACTTCCCGTTTCAGCCAGAAATCAGAGCAGGTCAGTATCACATCAACCTCCCGTCTATCTTTTGGCTGTGCAGACCTCCTCTGCTTTCTGTCTGCAGGCTGCCACTATTCTCACTAAACTGGTTTATTCTGAACTGACTAAATGACTGTTCATCATCTATCTCCCCTCAGACCACTAAGGTATGAAATGAGAGAGTTTTTGTTAGGAAGGTGTAGGATTCCTCAAGATCTTGACTTGAAACTAAAAGCAAAGGGAGTTGAATAATTAGTGTTGGCCTGTATATCCATGTGAGCCTGGAGAGACAGGGCTGCGCATGGAAAATCACGTTGCTCTGTATAAACATTAACAGCTCCATCATATCTATTCGAACAAGTTCACTGAAGTCATGGATTAACTCACAAGGTTTTCCCATTCTCTAATGAATTCCTATGTAACAACATGTTAAATAAACCTGCATACAAATGTGTTTCCAGGCCAAAAATTACATAATCTCTAGGTTAAGAAACTGGACTCAGGAAAGACTGAGGAAGTAAGAGACGTTGTTCTTGAACCTTTCTTACAGTTATCAAACAGATGATTCCTCTAACTTGGCAGAACTTCTTGTGAGATGTTAACCCATGTACAATGAAATGCTTTGTCTGTAACTCTTAATCTCACTGCCTGGAAAATGGGCTAAATTTTCAGGAAAAGAACATATAATATCATGAACATCCTTGGCAAATAATCCTGAAACTGTTGCTCTAATGCTGAGTGAAAATACCAAACACTTCTGTGCATTTTTAATGGCCCATGTAAACAAGGTTAGCACTCGCATCTCTATTGTCATTTCAGGTAAGCTTTCAATTAAGACGGGTGCCTTTTTACATTAAAATCTCATAGGCAGCTCTCCAGGAAAGGGGCTGTTCCTACATTCAGACTCCCTCCTAGTTACTGTAATGACTGTAGATTAAGATGTTGCGAACCTGAAATGCCAATGAAGTTGGCAAGCAGCCAGTTTGGGATACACAAGTGAATTTGGGTATGCATAAAACTGTTTAACTTAAAATCCCCCATGCTGGGAAGAGAGGGAAAACAAATAGCAAACCTACTATGCAATAAATCCATTGCGCTGTGTTATTTCACAGTGAGAACGGAGTGCATATTTATCAGTTTCCCTCTAGGTTTTAGGTCTGTTTAATTTTACATTTTTTCTACAGCCTAATGTGTTTTAGAACATCATTTCATTATGCTTTATTATTATTAATTAAATATGACTGTTGCAGCAGTCTGGAACCAGACACAACTGGAAGATGGGGACATGGTACCAGTGGCTGGAATGAATGACTGGTTCCCATAGAAAGCTTGCAAAAAAGGAGCTCTGTCACGGCCCTCTAAGGTGGATTGGAGAGGCTGTCATTCAAAAGGGCCCTGTTACAGTGCCCTCTAAATAGACACTGTCTCGTGTGAAGCATTTCCCCTACAACTGCAACACTGAAGTGAAACATGGTGAAATACCTCAGCAGCATGCCAGACGGATTCTGTCACCTCTAGGACAGCAACTCAGAATTCAGAGGAACTATAGCTCAGTTTCCCACACCAAACAACCTTTGCTCCAGAACCATAAAGTAGCTGCCCTTGGGAACTCAAAAGGACGATTTTTTTTCATGATTTAATATCAGTGAGCCTTCGTGTTTAGTCTGTCTGATCAGTCTAAGCATCAAGACTTGTTTAAAAAAAAAAAAAAAAGGTGAAAATGCAGCTATGTTTTAATGAGCCTGATATGCTGTTCTTGCTTCTCTTGCAGTTAGCAGAAAGCAAGAGGGTTTGTGATGTATAAATTAGAGTATAACCATTACATTAACAATGGTCAGGTGTGTATTCACATAGTATGGAAAATATATGCTTTTCTGTTACCTTTTTTGTCTTTATAATAAAAGCTAAAGTGTAAGTTCTGAGTTAGGCACTTAGAAACATCTACTCAGACTTCAGCATCAAATTGATCACTGACATAAGCACATCACTACATGGTTTTAGGGCGTTGCTGGTTTTGTGTGTAGTTTGATATGTGTCCCATTCCAAAGAAAGGTGCCCCAACCTTCTTGGCTGTTGAAGTTACGGAAGGTGAGTTGATACATGTTTGGTACAAGTTTGCTAGACCCATGTCTGAGAACAGTGTCATCCGTGTTAGGAGTAAAGGAGGAGGGAAAAACACAGCCTGCCAATTTGATGCAGCTGTGTTGTGTAGGAGTCTGATTTGCCTCTGTGCAGATGAATTATACAGCCAAGGAATTTCCAGCTCTTGGCATAGACTGTGAAAGCATGGATAAGCTTAACAATTCTTTGCTTCCAGAAGGACTAATGGCCAACTGTCCCATCTTCATGGGCTGGAACTCACAGATTGGAACTGATTCTCCCTGGTAAAAAAAGGTAGAGAAATCCTTTCAACACCAAGCAATTATCTCTCATCCAAGAACAGTTCCCATTGAAGCTGACTATTCTTCATGCCTTGGACAATAGAGGAGAAGTCTCCTTCACACTGATTTTCTGGTTCGTTTGTGACTTAAATTGGCACAAATCCTTTTTAACACCTTCAATAATCTTTTGTTTTGCTAAATATTTGAGAGCAATTACTATGTCAACAAAGAGGCTTCACTAATATCTACCTGTCAAACACTACTTGCTTTGGATGAAGTCAGTGTTTCCCTTAGAACATACTGTCTGTGTCTCCAATAAGTAGCGAAGCCTGCATGTTCAAGGTGTCATACATGAAGGGAAAAGGCAGCTCAGTCTTGCTTGTCATCATGTGTTCTGCCATGCTTTGGACAAAGGAAATGCTACAGTCACCTAAAACCTGAAGGGTTGTGGAAAGATACCTGTGGAAAAATGCACAACAATTCAGCCAGCCTTGGAACTTAATCTCAATTTAATCTGTTACATCCACTTCATGGATCTGAGGACTATGCATGAGGTTAAAGTATGTGGCACCTGCACTAATCTCTAGTTTGCAAAGGACAAATTAGTTGCAGCATGCTCAGAGAACAAAACCCCTCTGGCTCATTGATGTCAGCAGCAACTTTAATGTAGCTTGTTCTGGATATAGGGATTTTTTTTCCTTTTGTTTTGTCCTTTGTTAAATATGGGCCCCATGTTGAATAACATCATCTGATGATGATGCAGATAAAGGAAAGCAAGTATCTTAAAACAGCGCCTGAATTCCCAGGATGCTATTTAGGTCTTGGATGACTAGGGTGTTCTGTTGAGCAAGTTACACTAACACACTAATGCATGCTAACAATCCATGGAGTTCATGTTTGAAAAAGCAGTAACAAAGGACAGATGATGCAAGACAGGAAAAAAAAAGGAGCATTTTGTTTTTCTCAATATCATTGATAGATGCTTGGAAATTAAACATGACATACTTGCTGGAAGCCAAAATCTTCCGTTGTTCTGCTGATATCTCCCTCTGTTTGCTTTATCTTCCCTATTATAAATGAAATGTTGGAAGAAATGGTATTCTGAATAATACACTGTCGTGTCACTGTTCTACAGAAATCTTGCAAGAGTTTCAAATTAATTTTTTGCCATTATATTGATGTGGAAGAGGGGATAGAAAGGAGGCAGAAAAATATGCACCCATCAGAACCAGACAATAAGGACAGAGGCATGGCCAAGTCCTTCTTTCTTCCACGCAAGCCTACTGAACACTTCATGGGAGCATCTGAAGGGATGAACCTTGACACCAGAGAAGAATTTGCTCTGCACTACATAGATTTAATCTATGTCAGGATGAAAATCAATTTAGCAATCATGCTTAGGACAGTTGATTGGCTTACAGGTGCCTTCTCCCTTCCATTCTATTTCTTAAGGCTGCAACTGTTACCTGTTTGGAGACTGTGCTGGTAGAAAGTCAGCAGGGGGAGTTTGCCAAGCAAATTCCCTTCTTCTAAGAGAGGCGTTGAGTGAGGAAATTGTGAGTTTCGTTTTTGCTTTGTTGTTTGTTGGTTTGTTTGTTTGTTTTTGCATGTGTGTGGGTTTTCCCCAGAAACAGAGAAGGGTTCACATGAAACAGATTCAGCTTGAGAATTTTGCATAACTATACGGAAATAATGACTGAGTCAGAAGTATTACCCTAAGGCAACTCAGTTATTTTTATTCAAAAAGATAGCTGCAAACTTCACTATGAAATAGAGAAAGTTGTCCAAGACTACCTAAAGAAGTGAAACACACATATATTTAGAGTGGTTTAGGAAGGAAGGAAGGAGGGAAGGAGGGAAGGAGGGAAGGAAGGAAGGAAGGAAGGAAGGAAG
>VWZG01010816.1:76295-88961 GCA_013396735.1 Grallaria varia
CTTTGGCTGAAAGTGCAAAGATCCTCTGCACTCATGAAGAACAATACAAGATGTGCAACGTGGCCAGACAAGTGTGTCAGAAGATTTTAATTCACAAAGCATCTTCATTTGATTACATTTCATAAAAGCATCTGTAATTCACAAGAGTGGTTTGGTCAACACAAAAATAAGATCATTCACCCAAGTCAATGTATCCCCAGGTGAAAACACCTGACTTTGCAAAAGAGAACTGAACAGTTTCAAACATCCCACATATTATCTGCATATGAAGTTCAAGCTAAGAATTCTGAAATTTCCATTCCTTTTAAGGTTAGTCATCTAGTTTGAAATTAATCTGGAGAACACAAAGCTAAAATGTAAATTCCTATGTGCTGGCTTTCAGTTCCAATGCACTCTAAGAGGAAATTCCATGTTCTAGGAATTTTTTTTTTCCAGAGGCTTCAATTCAAAGTCATGTAGAAACATGGATGGAGCTGTTTAAAGTACAAACCAAGGAAACTAACACTGCAAAACAATTTCTGAGCTGTGTTTCCGTTCCTGAATGCAGTTGTTCTACAGTGAAAGTTCCTTCCCTTAGTTTGCATTTAGAATCGTAGAAAATCTCAAGCTGGAAGTCATCCATAGGGATCCTTGACTCCATCTGGAGTCCAGCTCCTTCAAGTTCAACTCCAGTTTCCAGGAACTAGTATTATTTGGCATCAAATGGACTTTATCTCTTAGGTCTCTATCAGCTCTCGTACAATTCTGCCTGCTGTTTAAATTGGATACAGTGCAAATAAGTACTAAAACTCATTGAATATTTCTGTTTGAGTTTTAGAGAGAAATAAGATACTTCTCCAGATGCAGAAGCTTGTAGCAAAACTGTATTGGAGCTCCTTGGTTCTAAAAACTGTTAGTTATAAAACTTCATTTCTGTCCAGAAATTTCTTTGAGAAACTGACACAATTGTCCTTATTCCAGAAGGGCTAAATCTGCACTTCTTGTATTACAAAATGTAAAGATGTTCTCATATGCTTACTCAATCATGCTTGCTGCTTTCCCTGACCTTTAAACTCTACTTGCTGAAGCATGTACAGCACTAAGGTCATATTAAATGTCAATAGATGAGGGTACTTGCGCTGAAGCATTTAAGTTATTCTTCTCCCAGAGAAAGAGGTGTAAAGTATTTTATTGAAAACTCTGTCATGCTCCACGATAGTGACTCTCATTGCTGTATAGAGAAGCTACCAGTTAGGAGAGCTGGAGGACAGAGCACCTGTCAGTCTGTGGGGAAGAATTCAGGTTAGTGATTGCAGCTGCCTGGCTGTTTCCAGCTGCATTCTTGGCTATAGAAGTTATTATGTCAGAGCCTGGATGTTAAGTCTGCATGAATCTTACAGAACTTGAATAATGTATTTAACAGCATGTATGAAATGCATATTTTCCTCAGCTCTAACACCACTGATAAATCTCTGGATCTGAGAAACCAAGTTATGAGGGACTCTTCAGAGCTTTGTCATAGGATAACTCTGTCCTGGAGAGAAAGACAGCACAGATCTGAACCTAGACAGTGCCAAGAAATACCAGTTTCTCGACTGTATATATTGTAGACTGTGGAGAGTTTTAATTTTCAGAAGTCCTGAAAAAATATTTCCATGTTCTGACTTCTATGCATTTTCCAAATCCATATAAATTGTGTAATGCATACCAAGAGTTGGCTGGAAGCACAATAAATAGGGAGAGAATGGACACACTGTAGCATGGTTGCAGCTGAATTATATTCCCATGAGGTCTTACGTGTAAAACCAACTTCTGAAACATTTCCAATAGCTGGCAGCTTCAGCCCCAACATTGCAGCAGGCAACTAGTTAACACAGATAAACAAGCCACTCCTTTCCACCACAAGTTTTTCCAGGAAATGCCTTTTTGTTTTGCTTCCATACCAGCCTTGAGTAGTAAAGACTAAACACAGTGGTCACTCTTACCTTACATCTGTTCTTTATTCACTGCCTGCTACTTAGTTTCTTCTGCATTACAGCACTAAAACACCTCTTTAAATCATAGAATTGTCAAGGTTGGAAGAGACCTCCAAGATAATCCAGTCCAACCGTCCACGCAGCCCTTAGCCCTACACCACTAAACCATCAGCCAGTGCCAGACCCAGATGCCTCTTAAACACTTCCAGGAATGATGACTCCACCCCCTCCCTGCACAACCTACTCCAATGCCTCACTACACCAACAGTGAAAGAAAATTTTCTAATACCTAATCTGAATCACACCTGTCTCAGTTTAGGGCCATTTCCTCTGGTCCTCTCACTGCAGGCACAGTAGGAGAGACCGGCCCCCACCTTACTACAACATCCTTTCTCATAGTTGTAGAGAGAGATGAGGTCTATCCTGAGCCTTCTCTTCTCTATAGGATGAATAAAATCACCTCTCTCAGCCATTCCTCATAAGATGCGTTTTCTAGACCTTTCACAAGCCTTCTTGCCCTTCCCTGGACACACTCAAGGATCTCAGTGTCTTTTAAAGTGCGGGGCCCAAAACTGGACACAACCTGAGGTGTGGCCTCACCAATGCTGAGTGCAGGGGGGACAGTCACTGCCCCAGTCCTGTTGGCCACGCTATTGCTGACACCGGCCAGGATGCCACTGCCCTTCTTGGCCACCTGGGCACAACTGCTGGCTCATGTTCATCGTGGTCGACCAGCACCCCCAAGTCCCTTTCTGATGAACAGCTCTCCAGCCACTCCTTCCCCAGGCTGTAGCGCTGCCTGGGGTTGTTGTGCCCCAGGGGCAGGACCTGGCACTTGGCCTTGTTGAACCTCACACTGTTGGCCTTCGTCCATTGATCAGGTCTGTCCAGGTCTCTCTGCAGAGCCTTCCTTCCCTAGAGCCAAGCAACACTCCGACCCAACTGGGTGTTGTCTGCAGATTTACTGAGCGTGCTCTTGATTTCCACATCCAGATCACAAATAAAGTTGTTAAAGAGGACTGGCCCCAAAACTGAGCCCTGGGAAACAACACTGGTCATCCGACACTAACTGAATTTAGCTCTATTCACCACAACTCTCTAGGTCAGTCCATATAGCCAATTTTTTACCAGTCAAGAGTCCAACCACTCAATTCACAAACAGCTAGTATTTCTAGGAGGATGCTGTTGGAGACAGTGTCAAATACTTTACTGAAGCCTACATTCACTGAAGACTACACCCACAAGTAAAGAAACTAATTCTAGGCATTTAATTTATCAACTAATCATTTATTAGTGAAATAAATTTTTTTGCTAAAATATTTGAAGTTGTCAAGCTATTGCACAAGTCTATTGGGTGTATCACTACACAGACTTTGCTCCAAGTCCATACAATGGACTTAATTGCAGCTAAGAAAATGGAAAGTGTGATTAATTTTTCTGTGGTAAAGAACTTATTTGCTTGGAGAGGGTTTAGATTTTGAACTGTTATTATTCATGTGTAGTAGTACAAAAGCCGTTGAAAATTATGCAGTTCTTTAAGCTTAGCAAGTGACATCTTCTATGTAAGGACAGGCAAAGGATTGATTGTGTTTTATAGCAGGAGCTGACAATATGCCAAAGGAGCAAGAAGGCTGGGAAACTGGTAAAAGTTTTGAAAAGTTTTTGAATTCCTGCTGGGCAGCAAATGCTACCATGCCCCCTGAAGCCCTCAGGATTCAGGACATACCAGCCAACATGGATGAAAGATTTTTTTGTAAGAAGACCTTGCTAACAAGGGCTGTTTCCCAAATAACTGCTCTCAGTGTCACGGGGCTGGGTCTGTTTTGCAGCATTAAGCCCACAGCAATAGCACTGTAAGTGTTGATTTCCTCCTGGCTTGTAGGATTCAGTAGAGCGTTTCTGACACATTTTCTACAGCCATGTTCCTTTCTCCCTTTCCCTCTCCAGTCAGGGCCTTGGAAGGGACCTAAAGAACCTTAAAGTAAGTCAAGAGTGCAGAGTTAATGATGGTAAAAGGGCAGTGCCACATCCTACATGGTGATTTGGCATTCACTGAAATAAAAAGGCTCGCCTCCTATTCCAGATAACCCTGTGTATTAAATACAGATTGGCAGAAAATATAGCTCTCCATCTTGGTTTATATACAAAACAGTCATATCATCCCTTTTGCCTTTCTCAAAAAGCCCCAAATCAAACCCAAGCAAAACTCTTTAACTGCTGCACTAAGTTTAAAATTAAGGAGGAAGTGGAGCAAGAATTACTTTTAATTTAAGAGACTATCACTGTATAATGTCTTTCATGGATGTACTATATGAAAGTCTTCCTCACAGCAGAGTTACTAGCATAAAAAGCAAATAAACCTAGTGCAAACAGCAAATTACCTGTAGTATAATGAGATGGCCAATTAATATAGTAAGGTCAATGTAATTGGGCATAGATTGATAAATCTATGCAGCAAAAATTTTTCAGAAATCCCAAGCTACATTTATGTTTGTCTGTAATTCACAGTCCAGCAGAATATGTCTTGCTCCTAAAATAGAGAACTTGCTGACAATCTGAACTGTCATTCCACTGCTTGATGGAGTGGAAACACTGACACCTGTGCCAATTTTATTTGAAGAACAAGCCACTGTAACACTCAGCCCTGTATCCAAGCATACATACCTGCAGTAAGGAAACCCTTCAGATGTCTATTTCAGTTTAAGGCCAGTATTTCTCCAATTAGAAAAAAAGTAACGCCTATGAAACTACACGCTATTCTCTCTAAAAAAAGCAAACAAACAAAAAAAACCCCAAACTGTACTCGCCTTTTGTTAGCAATAGACCTGATATTCAAAACATTTTCAGTCCAAAAGTAAACAACAGATACCTGGTACAGGTTATTGAGGAGACAGGAAATGAGATACTCAGTTGGACTAGACACTTACGCACCAGAAGGTACTAGCTGGGAATATGATGATCAGTAGCAGCCTTGACTGCAGTGACCATGAGGTGGTAGAAGTCAGGATCCTGAGAGACAGTAGCAGAGGAAATAGCAGAATTACAGCCCTGCACTTCCAGAGGGTAGACTGCAACCCCTTTGGAGATCTGCTTGGAAAAATCCTTTGAGAGACAGCCCTGGAAAGAGGAGGAGTACAAAAGAGCTAGTGGGTATTTCAGGGCCATCTCCTCCAAGCTCAGGAATGATCCATGCCAACAAACAGAAACCAAGCGAAGAGGGCAGGAGAGTGCATGGTTGAGCAAGGAGCTCCCAGATAGACACAGACATGAAAAGGAGGTGTACAGGAGGTAGAAGGAGAGACAGGTGGGCCAGGAGGACTATAGAGATGCTGTCTGACGGTGGAAAGATGAGTTCAGGAAAGCTAAAGCTCATCTGGAAGTGAATATGGCACACACGTGAGCAGCAACATGGAAGGTTTCCACAAGGACATCAGCAGCAAAAGAAAGACTACAGAAAATGAGGCCCCGGTGTTGAATTGGGCAGGGTACTTGGTGAAAAGAGGTGTGGAGAAGCCTAGGGTACTCAATGCTCTCCCTCTCTCTATTTTCATAGGTACAGCACCCTCAAGCATTCAGGCTCATAAGACCAGTGGTAAAGTCCATTGTGATATAGGATCACCTTCAGTGGAGGTCACTAAGGTTGTAAAACTAAAAAGAGTAGACATACAATTTGTTCATGATGTGATGGAACAAGTAATCCTAGAAACAATTTAAAAACAAGAAGGTGACTGGCAATACTTGGCATGGATTTATGGAGGCAAAAATCAAGCCTGATAAACCTGACAGGTTTCTACAATAAGATGACTTTCTTGAAGATGGAAAGAACAGTGAATACTGTCATTTTGGGTTTTGGCAAGGTGTCAAATAATACATCCCATAACACCCTCACAGACAAACTGGTGAAGTGTGGGTTAGATGATTGAATGGTGAACTTGTCTGAAAACTGTCTGGGCAGACCTAAAGAGCAGTGATTGGTGGCACAAAGTGCTGTCAGAGAACAGTTATAAGGGTTGGCCTCCATGGCAATTATGGGTCCAGTTTACTTTCTTTACTATGCATGTTTATGTATGTTTACCATCTTTATTAAAGCAAGGAGGCAGAGTTCATCCTCAACATGAAGGTCTGAAGATGGTACAAAAATATGAGGAGTGGCTGATGCATGAGGTGGATGTAGCATCAGTCAGTAGGACCTGACAGGCTGGAGAAACATGCCAACAGCAACCTCATAATAGTCAATAAAGGAAAATGCCAAGCTGCACCTTCTGAGGAATAAACCCATAAAAGAGGGGCCAACAGGGTGGAGAGCAGCTCTGTTGAGAAGACCCTGGGTGTTCTGGTGGTCCAGAAGCTGACCATGAGCAGGCAGCATGTCCTTGTGGCAAAGAATGCCAGTGGCACCCTGGACTGTATTAGAATGTTGTCAACATGCAGAGCGAGTGGCTCCTTCCTCTCTGCTTAGCTCTGTTGGGACACATGTGGGTCCTGCACATAACCCTGGTCTCCCAGTGAAGACATGGACATACTGGAGTGAGTGCAGTAAAGGCCACAAAGATAACGAAGGGACTGAAGCATTTGTCATATAAGGAAAGTCTGTGAGAGCTGAATGTGTTCAGCCTGGAGGAGACAAGACCCAGGAGGATCTTAACTATGATAAGATTGGGGCAATGGATAGAGGAGATAAGCTCTTCTAGGTCACCTCCAGTCAAGGAACAACAGGAAATGGACACAAATTGAGATAAATGAAACTCCACTGAAACATGAGGAAACACATTATTGTTTTCCCTGTGTTGACAAAATCTGGAACATGTTGCCCAGAGAGGTTCTGGAGTCGCCAACCTTGGAGTTCCTCAAATCTTACTAGCACAGCTCTCAGTGAGGTACTGTGTCTGACCTGCTCTCAGTGGGGCATTGCACTGAGCAATCTTCAGGAATACTTCCCAGCCTCAACAGTGCTGTGTTCCTTTAATCAGGATGTTTAGAAACTTATCAAAATAGCTAAACTCAGTGAAGGTTGTTCTTTCAGACCTTGCTTCAAGCAATAAACCGCATAAAATATCTACTTCCCCAGAGACTCTCTCTTTGTTTCAGAGAAAGGTGGCAACATTTTAAGCAACCTAGTGGAGGACAGTGCATTTGGGACAGAGATCCCAAACTCAGAGGCTTCTAATATTACAGTTCCCAGTGGCTCTGAATAAAATCTTCCAAACACTTATTTGAGTACTAAATGAAAAGCCATGTAAGCAGCTGTTGCTAATCACAGCAGATGAAGTAAAAAATTTTACTCTTGCACAGCCAGAACCAGGCAATATTACTTGAGCCCATAATACAGCTACTTGTCTCCTTGCAAGATGGAAATTATTTCTGACCTGGCAAAGATGAAAAACCCCATCTGAGTACAAAGCAATGCTGCTCTCTGAAATGTTCCCTGGGGTTTTTTTCAAAAGTGTTATGGATATAACATCAACAGAATTTCATACAGCGATCACTTTCTGATTTACCAGTAGGAAAGGCTTTTCACTCTCCTAAATTGTAATATTTAACTTTATTTTTTCTATCTCTTAGATTAAAAAGGCCTATCTGATCTCTCTTTTCAGTCTGTGATCTAGAGGACAAAGCATTTTTTGGTCAAGGCACACATAAATTCTTCTCTTAATTTTGTCTATCAGTCTGCTGTGTGGCCTTGGGCAAGTTATTTCATAATTTGAATTGTCTTTGTAAAGTGGGGACAGCAATACTAGAATCCTTTTAAAAGAGTTTCCAGACGTATTTTGTGTAGGACCCAAAGAGTAAAAACTGAACACGCAGTGCATTAGTGCCAAAGACAGAGCTTCTCTGTACTGGGGAAGATCAAAAACTCCTTGGTACATTAATCAATTTCAGTGGAGATAAGAACATATTAATGTCATTATACAAGGCATTGGATACATTTACCCAGCACACTGTGCACAGAAAGATTTACCTAAACTGAAAAAGGTATAGGACAGGATTGAGAAAATTATTAGGAAGAGTGGACATAAGCTACTTTGACTTGCTGAGTGTAGTGAAACCTTTGGGGTTTTTTTTAAGATGCTTTGTCTTCTCTAGAAAAACACATAAGAGATAAGGAGATCTGAACAAAAAGAAAGAAGGAGGAGAAATCATCTAAACAATGTTGGCATGGGAACAAATGGGCAGTACCCAGAACTAGACCAGAAATGAAAGGTTTATGCCTTCCAGGCAGTTGAGGTTATGTGTGCTTAGGCTAACAGGATAACAAGATCACAAAGAAGTGCCTGGTAGCTTTATATGCAGTATTGCATGATGTGGTTTCTAGTGGTGTCTCATGCAGGACTCAGTTACAGTAGAAAATGTTATGGATCTGTATTTTCTGTACCACTGTGTCTCCTGTTTGCTATTCCTTCTCACTTCCCACTTTCACACTAGCCTCGTACCTTCATCTGTTGGCAGTACCAACACTGACCTGAGCAAAGGTAAAACAAGGGCATCCAGACCCATGCTGTATTTCAGACCACTGTGTGGTAGTGTTTTTTAACAGCCTGCTGTAAAAATTACTTGGGCAAGAGAGGCACAGAACTACTTGAATGAAGCTTGTAGGCACCATAATAGCTTGGAATAAGTGGTGAAAGCTTTAACTGTAATTAATCCTGTGGAAATGTAATCTTTAAGTGTCTGACTGAGAAGGAAAAACTTTTACATGTGTGTTTTGTCAGTACCACACTATTTGCACTAATCCTTATTAAACAGTCTTGTGTGATGACTAGGATTTACTTTCCAAGTTGATAAATAAAAAGCAGACGGGACAAATGTAGCTGACACAGATGTTGCTATTTCTTCATAATCTGCCTGTCTTTGAGGGAACTGTAACATAGATAGTGAGGTGCTGGATCCTGTCCAATAATGAAAAACTCTCCTCAAAGCTACAGTTTGTTTTCAAGCTGAAAACTAGTCTGGGCTCTGAAAAACCTGCTTCCATGACCTTGGTTAACTCTGTCATTGCTGGCTTTACGTTACTCAAGGTCTATTACCTGCAGGGAAAGAAATACACAGTTCCCTCTCCCTTACCCCAAACAGCCAGGGCTGCCTTGGGGGTTACATGAGGTAATGTCTGAGGCGCCTGCTCAGGCAACCCATGTGCTGTGGGACACCCAAAAGCTCACAATTCCATCCCTGCCCAAAAAGACAAAGAGATGATAAGAAGATGAAAGGCTGGAGAATAATATTAAAGAGGACGTCTAGTCCACCCTCCCTACACAAAGCAGAGTAAGGTCAAGCAGGGTGCTCAGAATTGTATCCTACAAAGCTTTGCATTCCTTCACCAGTGGAGACTCCACAGGCAACAATATCAGGCAACTCCCTCTGCACTCTGTATGTCATCAGGACCCACAGATTTGTGGAAGTCTGGCTTCTTTAATGCTTCCCAACTTTACTGTCCTCCATCAAGTGGGGCAGTGCTCTGGGCTTTCCCCTAGGTCTCAGGGACCTGGGAGTTCTGAAGGCTGAAGCAAAGAAGGCACAGAGCAATTTTGCCTTTCTTGTATTCTTTGCCATCAGATTCCTCTTCCATATACTCATCTTTGATCTCGGATGCCCTTTTCTCCCCTGTAAAAATTTCTTTGGACCTTCATATCCAGTTCTATATTCAGTTTCAGATGAGCATTTACTTCCCTGAACTCACCTTTCCACCGTCAGACAGCATCTCTATAGTCCTCCTGGCCCACCTGTCTCTCCTTCTACCTCCTGTACACCTCCTTTTCATGTCTGTGTCTATCTGGGAGCTCCTTGCTCAACCATGCACTCTCCTGCCCTCTTTGCTTTATTTCCAGTTGTTGGCATGGACCATTCCTGAGCTTGGAGGAGATGGCCCTGAAATACCCACTAGCTCTTCTGGACTCCTCCTCTTTCCAGGGCTGTCTTTCAAGGGATTTTTCCAAGCAGATCTCCAAAGAAGTTACTGTCTGCCCTCTGGAAGTGCAGGGCTGTAATTCTGCTATTTCCTCTGCTGCTGTCTCTCAGGATCCTGACTTCTACCATCTCAGGGTTACTTCAGTCAAGGCTGCCCCAGTCTTCACATCTCTGACAAATTATTCCTTATTTGTAAATATGAACCTCAGCAAAGCATCCTTCCTGCTTGGCTTCTCAGTCAGCTGTGTCAAGAAGTCCTTATTGACACACTTTCAGAAACATTTGGACTTCTTGTTATCTGCTGTGATGCCTCACCAGCAAGTATCAGGGTAGTTTAGTGTCTCAGGGCCTCTGAATGTGAGGCTTCTTCTAATTGTTTCAAGATGTCTCTCAATGTCATGTGTCTATTTCTTCCTCCTGAGCAGGGGATCTTTGTAGCAAACACCCACTGCAGTATCACCCACATTGGTCTGCCCTCTAATCCAAAAGCTCTCAGGCATCTTCTTGTTTGTGCTCAGGCAGGGCTCCGCATATACCTATTGCTCACTCACATAGGCAGGATGCAACACTGTGTAAGGTTTGGAAAAGTCATTTTTTATACAACAAACTCACAGATGAGCACAATGTAGGCTATAAAGTATCTGAACTTTCATTGTGTGTTCTCTATATTTGGCAAGAAGATATCTGTGTTTTGAACTTTGTGGAGGGCAAACATTTCAGCCTTTAATACCTAAATCTTAAATGAAATCCTGCTGCCGACAAATTTAAGCTCATGTCTATCATTCTTTGTAAAGAAAATGTGCAGTTAGCCTGGATTTTTTTACCATGGCTGGATAATCTTAGAAAACAAATACGAAATTTAAACGAGTAATAGAAAAAGAAATACTGACATTATCTGAATTTTTAATGTTTGTTTTATGTGATTAAATCAGACATGCAATCCTGGAAGGGGTCTTCCATTTTAATATTTCCCAGAGGTTATGTGATAAGAGGTATCAAGATGGCCAATTTAGATTATTTTATGATCCACACAATGAAGACTTTTGAGTGACTGTAAAACTAAACTAGCTCCTAAACATGCATCAACACAGCATGAGACACCAAAAAAATGAGTTCTGTTTTTGGTGCCCGTGTTACTGCATCCTGCAAGCAAATGCAGCAAAGCTCTAGTTCCTTTGCTTTCTGTATTTTGACTGCTTCTTCTTGTCCTGGTTTTGCATAGACATTTCCAAGCCACACACCACAACCTTCTCAGCTGTGAAGAGCTACCCAGGGTTACGACACCTTCCTCATCTGTAATGCACCACTTTGCTTTGTTGAAGTGAATGGGACAAATGCTTGTTGTAAGTCTTCACTATCCTGGACTTGCCCCTTTTACTGAGCTAATATCCAGTCCTCTGAAAGGCCTCAAATAAGTGCATTTCTGCCTGGCTTCTTGCCACAAGCTGGGTCATCACATGCATTGGCAGCTGCTCAGCTGAGATAGGAGAAGATGCATAGCTACAAATGCCATGCAATTCACCTCACTTCACCACTTTGTTTCTCTGTCCATATGGGATGTGGATTAACAGCCATTAACAGCAATCATTTTGCTTTGGGAAAATCCTCTGCATAGCAGAAGACTTTAAAGAGTCACTTGAATTCCTTGTGCTTTGGAAGGATGAGGGGACCTGAAGGGGTTCTCCCTGCTAGGTCAGATGCCAGCATTCTCCATCCTAATGTCACTGATTTTTAGCACATTGTGTTGTCCTTCAAATGTGTCTTTGGAGCTAGTGAACATTGGCAATTACCATGCTGGGTGTGAAGAGGAAACTGCTGTTTCCAGTCTCATCCATATTTCTAGGTGTCACTATCTCGTGTCACTGACTTTGTACACTTCACTTGGATTACATCTTGTTGGCCCTGGGCCTTCCCCTTCTCCTGGTCATGATGCACTGAAGCTGTGGTACAAACCAGAGGCTAACAGCTGGTTTAGTCCTGACTGCCACCCTGCAACAGCAGCAGTGATAAGCTTTCTGGTCAGTACTATTTGAGGTTGTTCTACACAAGTGTATCACTAGCACTTATTCACTGTAGCTTAATGGCAGAAACAAAACAGCTGAAAACTGACATCCTTTAGTTTATCTGTAATACTTTAAAGCTTAATCCCCAAATTTTCTTTTTAACCCCGGAAGTCACAAAGCTCCTAAAGATTTACCTGTAAATTAGTCCAGGACAGAAATGGTGGAGCCAAATACTCAAAAGCCCTTTTCCACCCCCCACCCCCCCAAAACAATTGCTACTGTTCAGTCACTGTCAAAGTCAGAGGCACTCTCACCTTTGCACTCACACCCACAAACAGAGATTATCAAAGCATAACAAAACCTTGTGGAAAAGAGGCATTACCAGGTCCACCAAGACGTTGGTGAAAAGAAACTTTTCTGGATAATGGTTATTACTCCATGCTACTAAGTGCCTTTCAAAAAGAGAAAAAAAAGTGACTTCAAAGAGTTTAAGAGTCTGCTGGAGGCATAATAATCTCTCCACTACTGTCTTAGTTTAGGGCAAAACCAAAACAATTTTGAATACCTTTCTCAAGAAAAGATCACGCCTCTTTTAAATTTAGAACAAAATTTTAATTTTGAAGGAAGAATGTAGAAGGAGAGATAACAGTTCTTAACCACTAAATATAGTTATATATGCATATATGTATATGTGAACCACCAGAACAGAACAGATAACTATATAACCAAAAACCTGAACAATAAGTCCGTGGAGATACGGGGTGGGGGGGGGTCGGCTCGTCTCCCGCAGGCAGCTGGTAGCAGAC
>VWZG01010816.1:88976-125082 GCA_013396735.1 Grallaria varia
GAAAAACCACTCCCCAAACAAAAAACAAAAGAACTGTCCTTAGGGCCATCAAGGTGGAATTTGGATAGTTAGCTAGGCGGAGGCAGTGTCAACCCCCCAAAGGTCATGTTAACAGGAGAGGAAAGAAAAAAATCCTAACAAAAAAAATCTGAAACTATAACAACTACACATTTTTCAGAATAAAAGGAAAAAAGGACATCTTTTACATCTTCTTCTTGTTAAGGAGTTGCAGCAAATAGTTAGTGTTTAAAAATACATTTTATCCGTAACTGACTGACAGCAGCTAGAAGACCAAGACGTTTAATTCTGTGTCTTGTAGTTACTGCATGGTGCAGAGCATTTCCAGTGACATACAAGGACCAGTGTTGATGTGCAGGCAGCTCTGGGGTAATAAAAGGGTTCTGCAACAACCAGCAAGTTTGAAAGTCAGAGGCCCACCCCAAGCCCCATCAGTGTTTGGTGAAAGTTGTTCCAGTTAAAGCATCCAGAACCACTAGCCTGAACCTGCTTTGAATTAAAGCGTTTCTTGGTCTGCTGAGGATGTTAATACAAGAGACAGACAGAACCAGGAGTCAAAATAATCCCAGACAAGATTGGGTTAACATACCAGAGAAGTGATGAAAGCTAGGAGTTTGCCTCTCTCACCATGATCTCACAGAGACGTCTGATAAAACATTATCTGCTAGATTATCCAATTAGTCCAGCTCTCTTTGTTCAGAAACAAAAATGGGAGATGTTAGTGTTTGTGTAACAGTAAAGCACTGTGTGCATTTAAATAATTGAGCACTAGAAAGTTTCTGCTGGTCTAGGGATGGGGAGAGTAGCTGGTGTGCTAATTTTTCCTGGTTTTGCTCAGTGCTACTCAAAACATTCCAATACACACTGAGTGAGAAAAGGAGTGTGAGGAGGCTTGTTACTGCTCTTCTCTTCATGAAGAATGCTTATAATACACATATATGAGCACAGATACACCCTTAAAACCACACAGGGTAGATGAGCAAAGCCAAAATGAAATTTGGTTCTCCTGAAAACACAGATTAGATTTAACCTTATTTATGAAATCAAGTATTTACAAAGCTTTTCTACCATATGACAACTAGTTTCTTCTCACAAGTTTCTGACCCCTGTCCTTCCATTCATATATAAGAGTTAGTACCTCTCCTAAGTTTATGATGCTTCTGTTATAAATTGAGACCACAACAGATCATAATCCAATTAAAATTTTTATTAATTATAGCAAGTAGAATATGAGCAAAAGCAGCGCTGGACGACAGGGGAGTTTTCGCTCCGCCAACTGCCGTGCTAAGCAGTTCAAACAGTCCCCTTCTTATACCTCTCTACTTCCGTGTTCGTGACGTAGTGGTGGTACTCTGCACATGCTTCAGTTGTTGTTAGGGGGTCTTTTTCTGCCTCCTGGTGGTCGTTGAGGCCGAAGTAAGGAGTCTTCTTCCCTTGTCCCATGGTTGACCCCTCACTTATATGCCCTTATATGGGGTTGTTTGCCATGTTTCTGTCGGTTCCTGAGCATCTGGCGGTTGTCTTAGCTTACAAGTGGTATCTGGTGACTGCGTTAGCAGTTATCTTAGCTTGCACAAGCGGTTTCTTATCTTTTGCAGTTTGACATTTACATTGGGCTTAACATAAATTTTAATAAACAATACCATAGTCCATAGTTTCTCATACTTCTTTATGGGAGTTTGCTCTGCACTTTGAACCTGCTTCACCTGTTGCACTCCCCTTTACAGCAGATCCAGCTCTGCAGCTACTGAAGTCATGACCACTTTTACTGCTGGCTTTTCTGGGAAGCAGGGTTAAGCTCAATGTCTTGGAAAATCTTCAACAGAGCCACCAGCCCACCTGAGCTGGGAAGATGTGTGGGGTTGCAACCAAGTACAGAGGACCTCATTAACTCTTCTGAAAACCAGAGGAGGTCTGTCCTGCTCCATGATGGTGTTGCTTCCCTAGGGCTACCAGTGTGGGGGTGATGTGGGGCTGCCCAAATGCCCCTTGTGTGGGTGTTGGGACAGCCACCAGTGGGGAGCTCAACACAGCAAAACAAAGCCACACCAATCAGCCTGTCAGTGGCAAATCTGAAGCAACTAAGGATGTATGACAGAAGCCAAGTTGAAGAAAATGGCAAAGCTGCCTCAGATTTCTGCAGAACAGAGTCCTAGCAGGAAGGCTGGTCTTACACTGGGATGTTTGTGACCAACATGCTCCTTTACAGATGGAAGTGCAGCAAGGTGGTCAGCAAAGAAAGAGGGTCCAGCTGGAGTGGAAGCCTGGCTTTTGGTTTATGGCACATGGGAAGGATGTGGACAGCAGGGTTCAGTATCAATGAAGCCTTCCATAAAAGATTAGGAAACAAATTTTTGCAGAGGTCACAGGAGTGGAATTTCCTTATCCAGCCCCAACCCTTTCATGAAATGCTAACCACAGCTTTCAGACAGACATTTTATTGCAGGAGGCATTTTTGCCTTAAGAAGCTTCTGGGAATATGCTGACCTCCTCTAAGACAAGGGCACTTTCTAGGAGTTTATGGTTTCAGTGCAAGATGCAATTGTCCTTTTACTGAACTTTATCAGGCTATCACACCCAGAAAAAAAAATTTTGTTCAAGGAAGAATAAATTCAGCATCATGGACTGTATGTGTACAAAGCTGTAAAAAGCACATGGAACAGAATGCAGAATGCATCCTGAATGTTTGGCAGTTACACAGACATCAGTGGGTTTTATTGGAAGCATAAAGATTAGAACATTTTTCTTTAACCTTTCAAATTTTCTTTTTAAGAATTTTAAAAGAGGAAATAAAGCAGATGCAAAGTCCTAAAGATGCAAGTCAGGGTGTACCTTGTGAGTATTTCATCTGGACAACCAGCTTTCCTTTGTCACTTCTAGTGTTAGCAGTGATTTTGTGGAATTTCTGTAGCTCCCTAAAAAGGACTGAAAAAAGTTTATATGAACATAAAATGTATAATGCAGATAAGTTGCATCAGCAGAACATAAATGTATTCAGCTCTACTAGATAATTTAAAATGAGAGAAGGATCTCAGTGTTTGTTTTCTCAAAAAATAAATGAAACTGTACAATTCCTGCCTATGAGTAAAGGAAAATTTCCCACATTTTCCTCTATTTTCTGCTGATATGTTCAGAAAGAACCTGCAGCAGCTAACAGGAAATTTTGGGGAAAATAAAGAAAGAGAAAAATGAAACCTTACCAGGACTCAAATGATACATCTGAAAGTTCTTAATATCTTTTCTTCACACATTTGATAATACAAATTGCCAGATATGTGATACATAATACCTGATTTCAGACCTGGAGATCAGCCTGGCTTCAGAGTAAGCGATCTCTCTCTTTGCCCCTCACTCCCAATAGAAGACTGGTAAACATTCATAAAAAAATCTGGAAGTTGCTGTCGGCAGTTGCAGTCACAGTATCCTACTCTGTGCTCAAAACATATCACAGTATCCTACTTTGTGCTCTAAACGAAAAGGTGGCATTCAAGAATACAGCTAAAATTGCAACAGGCACTCGTGTGTGCGGAAGTATTGTGAAGGGACAGCCAGGTCAGCATGTATGTACCTCGCTGAGGACATCCTGCCACTGCTTGGAGAAGAAAATTGTCTGGGATGAGTGAGCAGGATGAACCATCCTGGACACACACTTGTAGAAAGTTAATACCTTCAGCTGTATCCTGTTTGTTGGCATGTCATGCTACCTGTGAGGATCATGCGGAATCACATCCTTCATAGCGGATGATCTTTTCAAACTGAAAGTGTGTGTGTGGTGCAAAAACCCCACTTTATTTTCCTGTTTGTCTGGATGGTGTAGGGGGAGGACTGACCTTCCAGAACAGCTTTTTCTGAGCATAAAAGATTGTGGACTACCACCCTCAGCAATCAGAACTTTCCACAAAGTCTATAGCCACCTGTTAACTATCTACTGAGAGTAAAGGCTCTTTCCCTAGTGTGGCATCCCACTCTTAGGGCAAAGGGAGCACACAAGATGATGCTCGTGGACAAAAGGAATGACAAAAGTCAGAGGGTCTGCAAAAGCTTACAAAGATTTTTTAGAAAATTACACAACTTGGCAGGGAAACGAGTATGTCAGTCCCTGGTATAAGCACTTGGCAGTGGGTTTGGATAAAGGGATAGGGTGGAACAGAGAAAGGGAGATATGAATTAAAGAGGAGGAGTGTGAAAATGAAAGGAAAAAAGGGGAAAAAAGAGGTCATTGGTCCTGGCTCCAGCATTAATCCAGCTGTCCAGAGTCCACATATGCACTTGGGTTCCTGGGGATACATTTTTACATGTAAGTTTTCCCCATCTTGCAAATAAGTTTCTCACTCTCTACACAAATTCATTATCATGCAGAGTCAGTTCTTCTAGACCTTTCTGGAAATGGGTGGGAAGGCTTCAGGGGTCTTGATTGTCCCCTACAGTCCATGCCCACTTCTCGATCTCTTTTCTGTGCCCACTCTGTACTGTGTTGTGCTTATCTTCAGGAACCAATACAAGTACTTTTGCCCCAGAAAAGTGCTGTCCTACTCCTTCTCCATCCACATCCCATTCTTTCTCACAGTGTGTTATTATAAACAATCCTTGGCTGTTATTACCAACAATTCTTGGTTGCTTCCACAGTTATCTGACTACTGGAGTCTGAGACAGACACATTAGCCCCTTATCTTGTAGGCTTCTACACTTAGACTTTCAGAAATGTCTGTAAACCTGGGTACAGTAACTGTCTCTTCTGTGTTGTCTTAACAATTGTAAAGTGAACAGTGGCCCTGCAGTACAAAAAACACCCTTTCTAGCAAGATTTTTATTGACTTTATTTTTATATGTTTGTTTCCAATACAAATTAGTTCAAATTCATCTTCAAATTCCTCCCTAAAATCAGAGGTTCTTCCTGTTTCACAGCAGAAAACTGTGAAGGAGATTGCACAGGTTCTTAGAAGTCAGTCTGAAAAGCAATGAAAAAAGAATCAAGACCTCTAAAACCTTAATCCAGAATATGAATCAGATTCAGCCTTTGTTTCCACTCACAACAGACAACCAGGGCAATTCTCTGAATTATCACTGTTCAGCTTTATTGTTTAGAGGGAAAAAAAAAATCTCTTTAAAAAGAGGTGTATGTTATACAGGGTCTTGACTTTTAAAGAAAGTAAGGCTCAGTAAAGTATTATCAAATTAGGTACCCAATCCATTTTCATTATTTACCTATTGCTGCTGGGTGCTGCAGTAAAAAACATGCTGGTGTGCATTTTCTCTGTCAGGTATCAATTTTCTGCAACCTGTAGATGTTAAAAGAGATATTTTTCCCACATGCTGCCTGCCAAAAGTGGGAGTGATACCATACCATCACCCCTCCACTAGAGAAAGCAATGCCAGCCTTATGTTTAGTAGGATACAGAGATAGCTCAATATGCAATGGCTACACTGTGTGTTGTGATTTGCTGGATAAATAGATCATTCAGCACAGCTGACAGCAAAAAACCAGCCTGTGCAAAACCATGCCAACCACAGCTGCACCTTTAACTACAGCGTGCAAGGACTTCACCATTAATAGACTGAAGGCTGCTACCAATTTAAGGTTTGCCGTGTCAACAGTCCCTTCCAACTAGCAAACTTGTTCACTAGAATGATTTATCAGAAAAGTAAACAAAGAGAAAGAAAATACTGTTGACAACTATCCATTTAAAAATGTGAATAAATATTACAGAACAGTGTGCTTCTGTGTTTACCCTATGCTGAGCAGGACCAGCAAATTAATTTGAAGATTAAACCTTCTGGAAAGCTTTGCCAATCAGGCATAATCCTCAATATAGCTGCAGGCAATAGACCAGTTTCAGTGCTCTTCAGCTCCTCTTGAGAAATACATACTTAGGTTTCATGGTCTGCCTAAGTAATTTCTGACAGCAAAACACCAGCTTTCAGGTTCTGATTCAAAAGCTATTGAAAATAATTAAGAACCTCAACATTGACCTCCACGGATTTTGCATCACAGCCTGAACTGTTTCAGTGCACCTCAACCTGGCCTGAAGCACCCAAAGCTGTACAATTTTCAAGAGATTTGTGTTATTCTAGGATGACAAAATATAACAGTGAAGATCCTAAGACATTTCTTGCTCTAGACTGCTTATGTTCTTCCTGAAATGTTGCTGTAAAGACTGGCACATGTTGTAAGAAAGTTGTTTGATATCCATCTTTATAAGACTCTTAAAACTTTTAATTATCTTCCAGCCACCAGTCAGGTTGAGCACATATCAAAACCTGATCACTAGGATATATTCCCTAAAGCTGTTGATAAACTGACAATACAAGGATTTTTTGGGGAAAGGTCTATATATGAGTAATTTATAATAACTCATCCTCAACCATTGTAAAGGATTTGCTCTCTTGCCAATGTAAAAAATCATGATGGCAAGTAAACTCATCTATAGACCTCAACTAAGAACTTGTGTACTCCTCTTTTTCCAACTTTGAAATTACACTTTTCTATATATCTTAATTTACTTCTACTTTTCCTAATTGTCCTATTGTACAAGGATTATTATTGCATAAAATGGTTTGTAAAAATACCTTTTAGAAAAAATGTTTAGCTGTGAATCTCTTTGAAAACTGCTAGACCTTTTACTAGGAAGAAATGAGCCTTATTTTAATATCTCTGAAGGAATATGGATTCAGTGCCTCCACAGCACAAATTTTCCCTTATCTTACCACTTCAGCTTTGTTTTTTTACAGTGAGAAGAGCCATTCACTCTACATGGCTGTAACCAGAGCACCTCAGAGCACATCAAATACTGTTTGAGGAAGTTGTGTTTATTCCAAGACCAAAGCAAATTCAAGAAAATGGGCAGATCCAGAAGAACTCAGTTATAAACATCACATCATGCAAACACTGTGTCATGCTGTCTCATCACCCACTGAACACTTTTCATGCCACCAGCTCATAAAGCAGAAAGTATTCCTGCTGTTTTCTGTTCTTAAACTCTCAGCAGTTTGGATGTAATTTCAGAATAATTACAATTATTCCTTTTAAAATATCAAGGTCCTTTAGAATATAAGTTATTTGCACATAAAAATGCTTGAAATGAAATTGAATCACGTGATCTAAAGGGTTTCTGTAGGGACTAAATAGCAATAGCAAATAAATACAAAACCAAGAGCTGTTGTTGGATCATAAATCTAAAGCAATGGAAAGGTCAGGAAGGAGGCAAGAGGGAGTTCTCTCTGTGTAGACTGAGGAAAAGCCAGATGAAGTTTAGAACTGAATGTTGACTAAAAGGCATTTTGTTGCTGGAAGAAAGAAAATGTAATTCATGTGCATTTCATGACTGGTGTTCCAAAATTGTGAATGGCATACACTTTTCACTTCAGTAAACATGGTATTAAATATCCCTCATCTGGATTCCTCCTCTGCCTGAGGAGGGGAGTTCTGACCTTTGAATGCAATTCAACAATGGTATACAGAAAGAGAAATCTGTGTCCTTCTGAGTCCTACAAAAGCAGGCTCCATGTCTTTCTGTTTTCCAGATCTGTGTATAGCACTGACATACTTTCAGAGCGTGGAAGTCTCATTCGAACCATACATAGACCATCTTCAAAACTGTTTTGAATAGTTCAAAAAGCATGGGGGGCTTTGTTTTACAGTATCTGATACAACCACAAGAGTATGTTTTGCACGCTATTTCATAAGCCCTCAGAAATACATACATACTAAGATAAGTGAGATTCTAGTGTGCTCTGCTTTTAGAAAAATCAACTCGTCAACTGCATGGCGGAGCTATTTTTCAAGGAAGAAATACGGAAAATTATGTCATTAAATATTCAAGGCTAGGAGAAAACCTTAAAGGTAACATACATTTTGACAGCATCCTTTTAAGTAATATTTGTGCTTTTCCTTGAACTACTTCATCAGTTATTTATAAGTCATATCACAAAAGTCGTAAACCATATGAAAGAGCAATTTACAAGCAGTGAAATCTGTATTAACATCTGAAAGGTTGTGTTTTCTAAAATATCAAGACAAAAGAATATGCATTGCATTCTCTTAATATTTCCTGCTCTTCCCCCTCCTTCCCCACTACACTCCTTGAAATAAGGGAAGAAATATACACAAAAAAATTTTCATTGCAAGCCTAACTCTTCAAAGTGCTGATTGTCTGCAGATTTTTAGTTTGATTCTCTATGGTGTCCCTTACCACACAGAACAGCAGATGTTCCTTGTGCATATAAAGAGATGTAGGAAACATTTTCTTGTTTTTTCTTAGCTTTAACAGGCAAAGACCTTGGGACTTCAGTGCCTGTAATCTCTTGCACCTGATGAAGTCAGTGTAGCCCCACAGCTGCACATAATTCTGTCTGCAGGATCAGACAGAAATCCCTCAGCATTAAAAGAGAAGTATGACAACAACTATGATTCCTCCACAAAATTTATCAGTGATAATATGGAATGATTGTCTTTTGAGGATGGAGGATGTTTCATTGGCTTTGACTACCCATTTACTAGTGTCCTTGTTCTTACTAGCAGAAGAGATAACACTGTGTTTCAACCTGCATTGAACCTTGCTCAAAGATGCTGCATTTTTCTTGTATCAATGAACCAAAGTATTTGATGTGATGATTTCACAGACCTTCGACTTCAATAATGAAGTTTACTATGAAATATTTTACTGAGCCAACACTGGCAGAGTAGTTCTATACTAAAGTGAAATTTCCTTAATTTCTCTTTCTTTTCAGTTGCTAAAAAAAACCAAACAAGAAAAACAACCAAAAAAACCCCCCAACCAAACTGAAAAATAAAAAAACAGAAGAAGAAGGAAGTAGTTATTTAGCTTCTAGTGAGACTGGCACTTGCAAAACCCTCAGTTTTGTTTATGCCACTTGGATAGTTTTATGCTGAAAGACTGACACTTAGCTCTGTTTAAAGCCTGCAAATCTCATGATCAAGCACAAACCTGACAACATGAGTCAGAACATAAAGCCTACGGCTTGGCTCCTTAAAGAAAATATGTGAAACAGAGTAATGCCTAGTAGCAGAACAGTGCCTTGGCAGGCTCTAAGACACTTAGTGACTCCTGTTCCCTGCCACACAGCTAACAAAGTAGCTAAAGCTATAGGTAAGTAGGTCCCTGGTTTGGAAATACAAATTATTCAGCATCATGCTGTCTGCTGAGCTGCTGCTAATGCCAAGTTTGCAGGAAAATGGTGTTTTATGTACCAAGAAAATCACTGAGGGATTCCCCCACTCTCATACTTAAGGCACGTGAAATACTTGCATGGCTTGCCCCATGCAGAGAGCACTTATTGCATTGCAGCATACGGCTGTCTAGTGTGAGGACATGAAATAGAAATGGCCTTTACCCTTCTGGATTGCAGTGAGTAATATTTTTTATGAGATGCTGAAGAATTGCTGTCAACTTCATAGTTATCCAAGGCATAATTAAACCGGCCGAAATGGCGAATGATTTTTCTGGACTTGTTCTCCTTAATTGCTGTTGGGGTGCTGTATGATGAGGTACAGCTGCCATGCTGAGAGCTCCAGCTCTGGCCAACAGTCCCAACACAGTGACACAGAAGGGAAGCAAAGCACCCCAGTTACCCCACCCTCCACCCAAGGGTACTGAGGGAACTGGCAGAAATGCTCCCTTAGCCACTTTCTATCATAGTTCTGGCTAACTGGGGAGGTCCCAGTTGACTGGAGGTTGGCGAATGTGACACTCATCTACAAGAAGGGCTGGAGGGAGGATCTAGAGCCACAAGGGTGATCATAGAGCTGGAACACCTTTCCTGAGAGGAAAGGCTGAGAGAGTTGGGATTGTTCAGGCTGGAGAAGAGAAGGCTACAGGGTAACCTCTCTGCGGCCTTTCAGCCTAAAGGGGCCAACAAAACCATGTACTGATAGGAAAGGGGGAATGGCTTTCAACTCAAAGGGTATAAATTTAGAGTAGTAGAAAATCTTTATTGTGAGGGTGGTCGAACACTGGAACAGGCTGTTCAGAGAAGTTGTGGGTGCCCCATTCTTGGGAGTATTCAAGGCCAGGTTGGATGAGGCTTCAAGAAACCTGGTCTAGCAGAAGGTGTCCCTGCCTATGGCTGGGTGTTCAGACTAGATGGTCTTGAAGGTCCTTTCCAACCCAAGCCATTCCATGATTGTATGCCTGGGGAAGTACAGAGGCCTGTCAGCCTGAATTCAGTGCCAGGGAAGGTGATGGAGCAGATCATCCCAAGGGTCATCATGCAGGACATGCAGGAAAACCAGGGAATCAGGTCCAGCCAGCAGGGTTTTGTAAAAGGCAGGTCCTGCTTGACTAACCTGATCTCCTTCCATGATGAGGTGACCCAGAAAGACTCTGGGTGTTTCTGCTTGGACTTTAGTAAAGGCTTTGACACCGTTTTCCACAGCATTCTCCTGGAGAAACTGGCTGTTCATGGCTTGGATGGGCACACTGTTCACTGGGTTAAAAACTGTCAGGATGACTAGGCCCAGAAAGAGGTGGTGAATGGAGTCCATCCAGCTGGCAGCCAGTCACCAAGAATGTTCCCCAGTGTTCAGTAATGGGGTCCGTCCTGTTTAATATCTTTATCGATGATCTGGATGAGGGGAATGAGGGTTCTCTCAGTACATTTGCAGGGGACACTAAGGTCAACAAAAGTGTTAATCTCCTGGAGGGTAGGAAGGCTCTACAGAGAGATCTGGACAGACCGGATTGATGGGCTGAGGTCAGTGAAATGAGGTTAAACAAGACCAAGTGCCAGGTCCTGCACTTGGGTCACAACAACCCCAGGCATTACTGCAGGCTTGGGGCAGAGTGGCTGGAAAGCTGCTGGATAGAAAAGGACCTGGAGGTGCTGGTTAAACAATGGATGAACATGAGCCAGCACTTGTGCCCAGGTGGCCAAGAAGGCCAGTGGCATTCTAGCCTGTATCAGTAATATTGTGGCCAGCAGCACCAGGGCAGTGATAGTCCCTCTGAGCTCAGCAGTGGTGAGGCCACACCTCAAATCCTGAGTCCAGTTCTGAGCCACTCACTCCAAGACAGACATTGAGGTGCTGGAGTGAGTTCAGAGGCAACGGAGGTGGTGAAGGGTCTGGAGCACAAGTCATATGAGGAGCAGCTGAGGGAGCTGGGTTTGTTTGGCCTGGAGAAAAGGAGGCTGAAGGGGGACCCCACTGTTCTCTGAAAGGAGGTTGTAGCAGCATGACTGTCAGTCTCTTCTCCCAAGGAACAAGCACTAGGACAAGAGGAAACAGTCTCTAATTGTTGTACAGGTGGTTTAGATTGGATATTAGGAAAAATTTCTCCCCTGAAAGGATTGCCATCACTGAAACAGGCTCTTCAGAGAACTCATCATCCGTGGAGGGATTTAAAACATGTGGACATGCTGCATGTATGGACATGGTTAAGTGATGTAGGGTTAATAGTTGGACTCAATGGACCCAAGAGTCTTTTCTGTTGATCTCTGATTCTATGATTATATCTATTAAAATACAAAAAGACAAAATACAAAGCTATAACAAGAGAAAGCTGGTGTGAAAGCAAAATTAGGTTTCTAGGAAAGTCAAAAAGCAAAGTTGGACTAACACTGGCAAAACATTCTTCTCTTTTGCCCTGTGTCTACTTCTTTTACATAGGTATACCTGTAAGAGTTCCATATTGAACAAGCCATGGTGTGTATAAAATTTATTTCTAATTAAGTGTATTTTTGAGGGTTGTGGAAACAAAATTTGACATAAAAAGCATCAGCCTTGAGGCTACAATGCTACAAAAAATTGCATATTTGCAGCCAGTTACATTTTTTCATTATCCTGTTATCTTGGAAGAAGTCAGTCTTGTTTAAAAGATGAATTTTCCACTTGGCTGAATATGGCAGTGTGTTCTAAAACCTCTTTCATTACATCTCAAATCTAATGTGTATGGGAGCACAGCTGTATTGTAGTAATTCTTCCTCTGCAGCTATTCATGAACTTCTTGAATTCATGTAGTTTTCATATGATAGCTTTGTTGCCATTAGGCAAAACATTTGGATAGGAGTGGAGTGGCAGCTTTATCCTTCACAGATATCCTTCACGGACTCACTTTGGAGTCAGCAGCTGAGCACTACAGAAGCATTTCCAGTTCAAAGATCTAACAGACCAGTTCTTGACAGCCTAAAATGTTTATGGGAGTATCTATTATCTGAGATTAGAAATTGCCTGACCTCACATTATTCTATAGCTCTAATGAATGATAGGAAAAGGAGGATGACCCCAGAAAAATTTGTGCCTAATTTGGTCTAACTTACACTTGACATAAAGTCCTGTGCAAGAGGCCACAACAGTAGCACCTGCAAGGCACACACGTTAACAATCACTAACAAGAGCAAGTTCTTCTACCAGGTCACAGCTGTGCCTTGCTCCTTTCAGACTCCTCTCACTCTTCTGTTTGTCTTGGATTCAGAAATTGTGCTTCAAAGCACATCAGGAGTACATACTAACCTCCATAAGTACCTTCTTCTTCCCATGGCACTTTATGTTAAAATAACATAAAGTTATAAACATAAATATATAAAGTCTCTCTTTTCTTCTCACACAGCAAATCTCAGTAACAAATCACTTGGATTAGTTGCAAGTGTAACAACAGATTTCAATGCACCTTTGGGGTACTGACACTAAACTATTCCAAGTATGACAGAAAATCCAAACCCACTGCAATTTCAAGCAGAAGTTTAACAAGAAAGAGGGAAAAGCTCATGACCTCATCTTCTCTGAACTTGTCTTCAGATGAGCTTTCTCTGCATAGTTCATGTACGAAATAGTGTTGTAAGGGAACAACCCACTTGAAATGATGTAGCAAACTCAAAATGTTTACTGCAATTCTGGAGGGAGTCAGGTGGACAGTTTCTATTAGTAACTATTAAATATCTTAAAGGGAAAGCAATAGTCCCCATCCTGCCTCAAATCCTCCAGAAAACCAGACATATTTAGAGCACCAAACAAATAGGAAGAAATTATGTGAAGCAATATTTTAAATCATCAGCAGTCTGGGAAATACCTTCTTCTCTAACAACAATAGATCTTCTTATTAAAATAAACTCAATTGTTGTAAAATCAAACATTGATCATCCAAGTGGGACTCACCAAGTGTGCTAGCAGGTCCCTGCTAGACTATGTCAACAGAAAGTTGTGCCAGTTTCTTTGTATCATCTTTGTCACACTGGTACCTGTTGGACAGAGGGTAGTATAAAATAGCTACTCCAAATGTCAGAGTTGATGTATGGGCAGAAATTCTCCTGTGCTTAGTGGAGGAACCAAAGTACCCCAGCTGACTGTAAAATGAGCATTTGATTGTAGGCTGCTAGTCCAGGACAATTTAACACCAAATCCCATGTTTCATTCATGGACTTCAAGGAGTGCAGCTGAAGGAAGGGGAACAATTCATCTGTTCATTACCAGTTTCAGTTAGCATCCACCAGCCAGCAAGACCAAGAGCCCTTCTGGCTCCACAGCACAGAGAGCAAAATGAAAGACTTTCTGAAGTCTTAAGGAGTTGTTCTCTGCTTCCCTTTAAGCTGAGGGCAGGACTTCCACTCTGACTGTTGTAAGTAGGTTTAGATACTACCTGGGAAACCTCCTTGACCATTAGGAATTACTGGTGGGTGCTCCTTTTCCCCACACTAGGACTGCACTGCACAGCCTTTCATTCCATGGTTTACCTAATTTCCAAATATAGAACTGTTTCAAAATCTGATGTGTACATCTGCCAAAAGTTCAATTCACTAATCCAAACACCATGCTCTCATTCAGAGTGCTAGCAGTGTCAGGTAATTGTGCAGTTGGAACAGCTGAAAAACTCAGAGAAGACTTATGCCAAAAGCATGACTCAGTGTGACAGAGTCAGACAAGAGCATTCAGCATGAGAACTTCTGCACCAATTCCGTCTCACACAGATTCCTGACTGCTGTAGCAGGTTGGGCTTTAACACAACTTAAAATCAGGAATGCTGGCACATGGCTTTTATCCAAGCTCTATTCTGTGACATCTGACATTAGTCCATCCTGCATCTTTTTACCAAAGTCCCAGTAAAATGTTCACAGAGAGACATTGACACTAACATACAGGTGACTTATCTCCAGGCATTCAAGTCAGATTTGTATGCCGGGGCTTTTCAGCCTAATTTCACTTTTCAGTGTAAAGTTTGATTCCCTTAAACATAAGGAAGTTCTAGAGTACCTGTCTCTCAACCAAGTAGTAGTAAGAAGCATGGCATGTTACAGCAAGTCTGTCCACATGATGCAACTGATTTGCTTCATTCTGTCATGAAACTGTGAACCTTTACACAAAAAAGTCCTTGGCTCACTGTTCAACAGTGCAAGTGCCATAGATGTAAAGGAGATTATACTGAGACAGCAGGACTGATGGTGTATCCAGTCCTGTGGCTCCAGTATACAGGGATTCCATCCAAAAACCTTGTTGCTAGGCACAAGTTTCACAATCAGATATTCCCAGGCAGTTCAAAGTTTCAGCTCCTTCCCTAGCTTGTTTGCTAGCTCCTGGTACAAGCTCACTTATTCTCAATAACAAACCTGTTATTCTTCATACATAATCTGGGAAAAAGAATGTCTGCACTTCCCAGTTTTTAACACCTTTTTTTTAGAAATAACATGCTCAGCTATTTAAAGACTGTTAGTAAATGTAGCTTGATTGCTAGGAAACCACATTGCATTAAAATGCTAAACAACATCCACAGACTGCTTTTAGCATCTAATATGCAATTTCTATTATTTAATGTCTGTGTTAGCACACCCGTCAGGCACTGACCTCATCCATTGTCAAAACAAAGAAAAGCTTAGCTTGTTCTTGCATGAGTGGTTCTCCAGGAGAACAAAATACAGAACTTCACAAGACAACAATCTCTCAGGAAACTGCATTCTACTGTGAAAAACTATTCTGTTATTAAATGTGGTAAATCTATGGCTACTGAATATCTTGACATGAGAAAATATGAAAAGATCCAGTTTGTGAATGAGACAGTATACTGATAATTAAATCACTTACTCAGAAAATACGTAGCCACCTATAAGAACAAGAACTGAGTGAGGCCTGCAGAATAAAAACCGATATGGTCCTAATAGGTGGACATTTAATATTTAAAGAAGAAATCCTCAAGATCTGAGCTATGCAATAATATTGTTTCCCAGGAGACTAAGGCAAATGCACAGAAAGCAGATTCATTCTGCTGACCTGAGTTTCTTCTGCCTCATTATTACCCTCTTATTTCAGGTTAGTTGAACTATACCTTATCTAAGACAATCTTCATCAGAGACTGAGACATGAAAGAGAAAACACCTTCACCAGGTCAAGGATTTAACAGCAAAAACTCTGTTGCTTCTCTTGCTCTGTTTTCAGATGTCATGCCACAACCTTAAATCCAACCACTACTTGTTCTAGCTTGCTCCAAAGCCAGGCCATTTGTATATGCCACAGTAAAATGAAGCCCAGATGAGTAGAAAGGGTAGACTTGTTTACAGTGATTTACAATTTGTATGCTACAAAGCATTAGCCTTTTTAATATGACAAATCAGACCTTACGGGGAATGGTATAAGTCCTGGTAAACAAGTTCTGATAAGGAAGAGTCACACTGTTTAGAAAAGATCATGACTATTACTAATATTTCTGAAGTCAGTTAAAGCTCAAAGTTCTCTATGCAATGAAGTCCTAATATCTCCTGCTCTCTTCACTGTCTCAGGTCTGGTTACCTATTTCCCTTCAGACCATCGTCTTCAAAGCAGCTGCTGACTCAAATATGAGTTTTGCTTAGCATTGCATTTGCAGGGTGCATCCTTCTGGGTTTAACACATTAAGAAAGTGATTTATGCAAACCTGAAGCAAAAAGCAGCAGAGCACTGCTTTAGGTTTGTGCTCATCTTCTCAGCAGTGTTCAGGGTCTGTGTCATGTATTTTCTTTCCAATCAGACTTTATCAGAACATTTTCATAGTTTTAAGAAAGCTGTTAGGTTTCACTCCACAAAAATCATTTTTGTTCCACTTTAAAACATCATACAATAGCCTAGGCTTAAAACAAAAGGTTTCAAAACTAAGCATGCAATTTGTGGCATGAATATCAACATCAGTGTCATGACTGGACCTTACTATATTTATACAAAATAGCCGCATGACCTTGAGATGTTTTAGGAGTGCAAGATAAGAGCTTCACTACCTGCATTCCTATTCAAGAGCTGAAACATTACAAGGTTTAGATTCAAAGTGCAATATAGGCTCTGTTCTCGAAGAAGACAACAACAGGGCTACAAGCTGTATGCAGCAGTCAGCCCACTGTTCTGTTGCCACAGAACATTCTCTATCAGGCAGTCTAACACCAAAAAGAGGAAGTAACAGGTAGGTCCTGCTTCCTGTGTGCAAGGCCACATGGTGGTTTGTCAGAACTCACTAGCAGACAATGCCGAAGCTGACCGCCCCATTCAAGAAGTCCTAGCCCAACACATAGCCACAAGATTCCTTCTTTCAAAGAAAGGAAGAGGCACTAGCAAAATGCCTTTCTTTCAGTCAGGGTGTGTAGTAGAGAAGTCTTCATCAAAACATGATTTGTGCACTTACAGGCTACGTGCTTCAAAGGTAATCCAACTAAAATGACAATTAGAAAGGCAATTTGTCCACTTGACCTGAAATACTGATTTTGTTTATTACTTTTATTTAAATACTTACAGCCTTCTTGGGAGTAACCACCTCCACAGCTATTATTTGGACAATGACATGAACATGACACTGCTCATCTGCCTAGTGTTCTTGTGAAGAAGGTCATTCTGCAGGGGGGAGTAATGTGCAAGGAAAGGCTAACACAATGCTCATCCTCCTCCTTTCCTCTCTGTAGAAAATTTTATGGAGACATAAAACAGTCATCTAAGATACCAGTTGCTTGCAGTAGGGCAGACAAAGATGAAACACTCTTCCTGAATCAGTGTTACTAAAATAATACTAAAACCAAAAATTATCAAGGTCTATCAAAGATAATTTCATCTGGTTCCTAATTGGAGATCGCAGCATAAGAATAGCGTATTTCAAATCGGTGATTAAGTCAAACTCAGACTCATGCCACATCCTATACTTCATTAATTCGAGATTTTACAGTATGCCTATTCTTCAGCTTTCACCCTGAGAGTCATCTCTGCTCTGGATATAAAAACTATTGCATGCTAAAATCTGGCACCAGCAATCGTTTGTACATTTGATGCTGCATGAGCTATCAAGCAGCACAGATGTGTTTAGACCATGGAGGACTGAGTCCTGATACAATTCTTTCAGTGGCAATAGAATGGCAGGTTAAGAGTTTAAGGAGAAAGGGATAAGCTGCTGAATTGATCAGCATGTGCCCCCCTCAGAGACACCCTAAGATTACAGGCTGCTGACATACATAATGGGTAGGAATGCATATAACACAAATTAAATTAATTGTTATGAATGCAGATATTTGCAAAACCTCTAAAATCTATTCTGTTGGTAGGTGCCATGTACACTTCCCATGATGTTCAAGATGTTCAGAAAACTCTTCTCCTTCCAGATCTGTATGTTATTGTATATTGTATTGGTATATATATATCTTACAAAATATATGTCAAGGAGAATGCAGGATCTCATAGTATCTTTGTCACTGTAGCAGGATTGAAGGGGAAAGTTTTAAGCTTACCTCCTTTCACTACATGTGTGTTGAGTCTAATCCAAAAGAAGAGAGTCCTTATAATCACTGCACACTTTTGCTTGTATTTGGCTTTTTTTTGCTGTCAAACTAATGACTCTGAACTATCTTTCAACTCTTGCTTAGGAGGCTGGCCAGAGAACAGCTCTCTGAGTGGAATCTTTGGTTTTGCCTAGAGCAGGGGGTTTGGGGGTCCAAAACTCAAGATACTGTTTCAGAAGTGCCACAGTACAAACAAGGCATTTGTATGCGACAAAATATCTCCCTCTTATCTTTTAAAAAAACCACCTCACCCAAACTCTTGTGCAGCAAAGCATGCAAGCTTCTCTCTTACGGGGCAGTTATATAATTTTACAGATCTGAAAAATTTTGACTAAACAGATTTAATTTGACAAACTATAATGGGAAGAGGGAGGGCAACACTCTTAATATGACAGTAATGAATTCCAGTGAATTTTAGTGTGGTTTCTGAACAACAGAATACATTAACAATACTAACTGATTCTGAAAGACAGAGGTCAATAGATGTAAAAATAAAGCCTGTTTGGACTACATAGCTTTATTCTGGGCACCAGAAGAACGTATTAAAGACTATCTTCTGGAAAAAAAAAAAAACAAAACCACACCAAAAAAACCAAAAAAACCCAACAAAAATCAAGCAAGCAAACAAAAAACAAAACCAGGAGTTGCATCACCAAAACCAACCTATAAAGCAGCGTGTGTGCAATCCTAGAAATTATCCCTGAGTATAGGATTGACCTGATGGTTATTAAGACAGGCAAGAGGGAAATCTGTTTTTCTCCTGGCATCAGTCTTCCCAGGTGAGGACCATATAAGCATCATGGACATTTTCACAACAAGGTTAGACAAATTGGACCTATACAGAATTGCACTGTATGGACTGATGGGTAGGGACACAAAGTTCTTAATCTCTGCACAGAGGTTTCCAAAGGGCCAGACTGAGCAGAAAAGCCTTGTGCATAATGCAACATTCCAACTGAGGCAAAGAACCTCACTCCTGCTTCCAAAAAGAAAACATAGAAATTGGTGAGGAGGACCAAAATCAGCCACAAGCTTTCAAAGCTGGAGTTGAAGCTACATCCTTTCTTGCTCACAACAGTGTCCTGAATATGGGAAAAGCATATGGGTATGTGTTTTTCCACAGACATTCAGCTTTACAGTATAAATGACATAGGTCAGTGAACTGACAGGTCAGCTCAGCATGGTCATAAAATTCCTTGCCCACCCAAGGACCTTTGTCAGAGCTGAAATAACTAGGCTCAACATAAAAAGACGTAATATAAATGCAAAGTGTATGTGTGGGGAGTGGGTGGTAAAGATGGGAACAAAAGACATTTGTCTAGAAATCCTTTTACACACAGGATGCTATTTCTTGGAATGACTACTTTTGTACTACAGTTTGCCTACCACAGCAGACTCCCAAGCACACCACTGGAGAAGTATTTGTAGATGTTATGTTCATTACATCATTATTATTATCTCGGAAAAGGTTATTACAGCAGATTGCTGCTAGCCCAACTGCAGAGAAACATTATTCCTTCCCCTGCAAATAATGCAGCATTTCTTTTTTCTTTAGGAGAAAGCTGCCAGAAAACTTCCAACTCCTAAAAGCCCAGTTATGCCTTTGGAGAGTTGACTGGTTGTCACAACATTTCCCCATGTATTTTCTTGCAACATATTTCCCCCCACAAATTTAAAAAAAGCCATCCTGAACAAACAGCTGCCTGGAAGACAAGGAGCAAAATATCCCAATGAGAATTGTTTTGTCTTCAAAGGACTATTCAGTGAGAGGAAGAGAGGAACAAATTCCAGCCCTTTTCAGTAATTAAACTTTTAAAAATTAATAGTTGATTGCTGTGGAAGAAACCTGCCAGATTAGACAAGGTGTTTTTATAGTAATGATCATCTCAGATTTGTTTCCAAAAGTTTCAGGCCAGGCACAACAGGGTTTCAAATGCTTAATACTTAAAAAAACATGTGACTTTCTAGAGTTGCTGGAAAACATAGGAAGCTAAATCCTGCCATCATCTTACTGGTCCATGGCCAGAAAGACCAGTTGTCACTGCTGACCTCTGGCAAAATCATACTTGTAGCAGAATTACATGCAGACTCACACACCAAACAGTCAAAATCAAGTTCTTGTGTGCCGCAAATGGTGTTACAACACCACAGCGACAAAGTAGCAAATCTTAAGGTGAGACCTGAAAGAGGACAGGGCTGAGGGTTTTTTTAAACAAAACTGGAAAAAAAAGTGATTTTCCTCTCTTGCATCTGTTTACTTACAATCAGCAAGACATTCATAGCAGAGTGGCCTGCCCGGCGGTCAGGCACTGAAGTACTTGCATCTCAGTGTTTGCCAAGAACTCCTTAAAATGACATGAAGAATGAGGGATGAAGTATGAAGTCCTCTATTAAGTCCTCCTTCTATGCCCTGGATTCCTCTGGTTTGGAAACAATGTGCCAGTCTTTGGTCTGATCTTTTGTACTGCAAGCTGACAGTCGTCTCTCCGTTCATTCCACCTCTGTGAATCATTAGGACTTCCTCACCATCCTTCATATTTGTTCGGATGTCTTATGGTTCCTATTATGTTTTCTGCCA
This sequence comes from Grallaria varia, assembly GCA_013396735.1. Lineage (NCBI taxonomy): Eukaryota > Metazoa > Chordata > Aves > Passeriformes > Formicariidae > Grallaria > Grallaria varia. Next base: position 109,297 of record VWZG01010816.1, read on the forward strand.
TTTGCCATAATTTTTAAATAGCTTGGGTCTCTCTTCTAGCTTAGAAGAAGTGTCTTCCTTCTTTCAGGCTGCCCTTCCCATGCTGTGTTCCCCGAGAAGCTGTACATCCTGGTGCTGGGATCACAGGGACATGCTAATATGGGTGCCATGGGACAACTGTATCACTTTAGTATATCCGTTCTCCAACTGCTCCTTCCTGCTGCTCCCAGAAACACACATCAGTTTTAGCATTTGTATCACAACACTCACACAGATTTGTCTCAGCAGTGCTACTAACCTTAAAGTGGCTGGGAGGGAAGGAAAAGACTTTTTACATGTGCTTAAGGATTTTGAGAGTCTGGTTTTGGCACTCCAAAATTTTGAAGCTTGACTGAAATCTGTGCCTTGATTCCCTGCTGTGTAAATAATGATGAAGACCAGTGTATCATCTATCTCTGTTCACTCTAAATGCTTGGAAACACAGGTTGTCTTGGTTGTGTGATAGAGAGCTGAGCATGAGGTGGCACCAATTTTATCAAGTATGCCTCAGTGTTACAGACATAATAAGCTCTTGCAGGGAGGCAGGAACACCTTCTGGGTGGAGATGCACAAACCAGAGAGATCCAACAATTCTGTTTCAAGGAACTATTGCTACCATAACTGTTTTTGTATGTTAATATCAGCAAACCATGTTTATAATTCCTGTGCAAACACATCTTGCTATCCTAGTATTTTCTGTTACGCACAGAAGCAGAAATTATCAGTTTATGCAGTTCCTTGCTTTCTTGTGCTACTTCTCACTGTACATGCAATCTAGGATATTTGAAGCATGATGGACTTTTTTTCACACTCCCCTTTTAACTGGATATAGTGTCTGAAAGGGGTGTGTGAAACATGCAAAGGGACCAGTCTTCTATATTCTACTCACTGCACATTTCATTCTTTACCTAAATGAACAACTTGCAAAGTCTCAAAGCAGAGTTTGCATTCTCTACTCTCAGGCCTTAAATTCTACCTATGACTTGATCTCCAAGGTGGTTGTTTTACTCTCAAGCCATTTAGTTGCAAGGAATAAGCTAACAGTTCTTGATCATTTATCTCTGGCTACTGAAAAGCCATCATCAGGAATGACATTTTACCACCATCAAGAGATGCTGGAGTTGAACCACTGTGTGTTGGGGTTATGTCAGTTTCAATCCTGTTAGTCACCAGCTCCCACTAAGGACAAGTCAGAGCTCCCAGAGATGGATGACTATCTGCAACTCACTGGCTTTCACCCACAGTTCAAGCGCAGAAGGGACAGAGGAAGCAGAGAGAGGAGCAGGAAAAAAACCACATCAAAATGTTAAAAAAGCTGAAATTTTTTAAAAGTTTAGATATTTGAAGTGACATAATTTTAACTCTGTTTTATAAACAACATGGATGTAGATACAGTAAGTGTGAACCATTCCAATATATCAGGGTAAAAGGCTGCAAAAGCTATTCTGGTTGCCTGACTTGTAATATTGACTAAGATTGTTATTCTTTACAAGAATCAGTGGGGTATTTGGCTTAGTTGATCTGTGTTAATAAATATGCTCACAAGGAATACAGTGTGTTTTTGCTAGCCTTGGTTTAACCTTCTAAGTCATGTCAGAAATTTATCTGTCTCCTATAACACCATTTTTACAGTTCAGAACACAGAGAAACTGAATGATAAGCAGCTGAATCAATGTTAATCATCTCTTCCAAGCTGCTCGCAGGTAACATAACTTGAACAGAAAAATATCTCCCAGAGTGCTTTCAAACTATAAAAATCACATCCTATACTCTTCAGTGCTAGGCTGTCTTAACTTCCCCTATCTACGCATTTCAGTGCAATAGTTTTACTGTGTTTTGATGAAGGACTGTACTTACAAGTTACCTCGAGTGTAAAGAGAAAAGCCCTCCCCGCTCAGTGTAAGCACAACACGCATGACTTGCTCCTTCTTTAGCTTAAGTTTTCACCCCGGGACAAGTTCAAGGACCTGTTTTTCTCTTGCTAATATTCTTGTTACTGCTAATGTGGCCAACTTTTTCTAAAGGAGTATTATTGAAAGGAGTATTATTGATGAGTCCTAACGTATTTTATAGCCAAGAGTTTGCTTACCAGATCCAGTATTCTGTTTAAGGGCAATCACCTCTGTATGCACACCTATTGAACAATTATGTGCAAAAATTACATGTCTATCACAGCAGCAGGATGTAGTGAGGAACTAACAGAACACTTCTTGGCAGAACAATACTTTCACGTAACTCCCCAGTAATAGATTTTGGTTGGTATTCCTGGACTTTAAGAACTCTTGCCATTTGACAGTGCAAATACATCAGCACATACATTCCTCTATTCTCCACCATGCCAAAATTCATTCACCCTTCCCAAACCACCTACTCCAAATATTAGAATTCCATTTTCTCTGACCTTTCTTGCTCCTCCTAACTTCCTTCCTTCCTTCCTGTTCAGGTTTCTACACCCAACCTAACCCCTACAGACATTCACCTGTGCACAATCTCCTTTCCTTATCTCTCTAACTTACATGCTATTCTCTCTACACAAGCTCCAGTCTCAACACTAATCCCTCCTTCCATCAGCACATCAACTTGTTTCATTCCATCTTTCTGATACTCCATCATGACAGCATTTGCTGTTCAGAACATGGATCCCACCCACCATTTACACCTATCACTCTCAGGTTTCCTTTGCCTTTCCATAACATACTCTGAGGGTGTGAGTGCACCACAAAACCAAGAATAAGTCACACACACAATCACACATGGCCTCGTTCCTAAGGAGGATGTATTAGAAAGGATAGAACAAGGTATAGGAGACATTCAGACTGTTTCAGAAACTTTCCTATGGGGATCCAGGAGGGATCTCTAGTTAAACCTGTAGAGAGACACAAGTACATGTTTCAGTCAATGGATATATGAAAAACTGTGTGCAATAGTCGTAGGTGTGCTAGACGCCATTAAAACAAGAGAAATAATAATCCTACTGAACCTATATTTTCAAATTTCTTTTGGTTGGTATTCCATTACTTCAAAAACCAATAAATCACACTTAAGATCGGTGTATTAGTCAAATATCAGCCCATAAATACACAAAGGGTAATGAACTGAACACAAAAATTTATCTGAACTCCAAAAGAGTTTGCTGACTCTCAGTCAGTGGTTAGAATTTTCTCTTCTGTGTGAAGCATAGTGTACTTCTGCAGATCTCTGCAGAAAGCAGATGTAGACATTTCCAAGATTGTGATTTCTGAATTATAAAATCAGCAAGTAGTCCGTTCACTCCCCTGATGTGGATTCCAATGCCCTACAAGTTTCTGCATGGTGAGCCTGCAAGGTCAGGTGTGAAAGTGTTAGCCTACTGGAACACCTAGTGTCATTAAAGTCAACTAATTGCTACTCTGCACACTGTCTGCCTTCTAGGGCAGACTTCCACTGGCCATAACAGATCCCATTTAGATTTTGATTCTTTTTGTGTCAGAAATTACAAAATGCTGTACACAGACACAGGTTTGGGAGTGAGTACTGTGCAATGGATTGCAAATTGAAAAAAGAAATGCAAACCTAATATAATTACCTATGTAGGTGCATTTGTCCCATTAGAACCTACAAATACAGATGTAGCAGAGGCATGTGAGACCCAGAACCTGGTCTAACATTTGCCCCATGGGCTGAACAAGAAACATGCACAGCTGATGCTAGGTCAAAAGTTTGACTCAACCTCAGAGGTTTTTTCCAATCTAGTTGATTCTATGATTCTGTAATACTAGCATTCATCACATCTATCAATTCAGTGACATGGAACAAAATAGAAAACAGCAAAAGAAAAGACAGAAGCTAAAAGAGAAAACACAGAAAGATCTTGTTAGAAAAAAAAAAAGCTTATTAAGAAACACCTATTGAAAAAGAAGTAGCTCAAAATCTTTCAGAGTAACTCCTTGAAGGTGACTGTGGTGGCTTAAGAATAGGCATGCTGCCAGACAGAATGGAAAAAGATATTATGCAATTTGGGCAGGTATTAGCTCTTACCACAGCATTTCCACAGGGCTAAGATCACAATTCTTCTCAATATCGGTTCATACCCACAACTTCCATCTGCCAGGAGAGAGCGCCAACAGGTTTGGTCTAGCATCAAAGTGATGTAGAGTGAGGGTGAAGATACCCTGAACACTTCCTGTTGTAACTAACTGTGCTACTTGTGTGTTATGAAAATTATGACATTTGGAAAAGATTCTACGACAAATGCCTTGGTCCTTCATTTGCTGTGCAAGCTGCTAGGCCATCCAGTACAGCTGGGTCCAACAGAGATGGAGAGGCTTTCAAATACCCATGCATACTATGTCATATTTGCTGTCCCTTTGCAGCTTCAAGCTGAGTGTGCACCACTACTCAAGAACATCCCTGGCAGGGACAGGGTGTGCAGACACCTCACTCCCGGCCCCAGACTGCAGGACCTCAGTGCCAAAGGGTCTGGGACCCCCACAGATGAGTTTAGAATAGGTTGCCTCAAGGATTTAAATGTTCAAAGGGGGAATGAAATTTAGAGAGCAACAATGTTTGTTCAGACCCTCACTGACTTCCATTCTGAGGGTGAGATGAAAAACCACCATATTTTGACTCCTTTAAGTATGAGCCAGGAAAAAAAGAGTTAACAATAAAAAGACATTAGAGGAAACAACCCCGTGTAATGATGGGTAACTTAACTGTAAGTGGCATCCAGTTTTAATTCACTAGGTAACATGTAATTCCAGGCCTTTCATTCCTCCACAATGGGAGACACACTCCTTTGGAACAAAGTGAAAAAGTAGTATGTTTTTTTCTTCAGAAAAGCCCACTCACATTCCTGTAAGCCTTCCTTGAGTACCTCGAGAGCCCTCAAGTTTACTCTGACTGGAGGAACAAAAAGGAACATTCAAAGGTTGACAATAACCCTTTTCCTCAAGAGTAGAAAAAACCATCAAATGTGGCTGCAGCTTTCAGTGCATTATTAATACCAACCACTTGACAGCATTTGTTTCTATGAGATAAATTTGATCTGTGAACACAAAAGAAAGAGAAGGAAGACAACTGGTCAGAATAGTCACAGGAATACCTGCTGTACCCAAACAAACAAACAAACAAACAAAAACCAAACAAAAAACCAAACCAAACAAAAATTAGTTCTGCACAGGGACCCATGAAATATGGACATAAAACAAAGCAAAAAGGGTAGTAATACTTGAAGAAAATGTTTTCAGTTACTAATCTCAAAGAACAACTATAATGCAAATTAAAGTAACAGTTAAGCAACAATGCACACTAATTAGAGATATCAAACCATGTGAACAAACCTTTTATCACATAAAGCAGGCACTAACGGAGATCCGGAGTCACTTAAGGTGCCACTGGGTTTTCTGCAGAGGTGTTTAATCTGTGAAAGCCTAAACGTTTCCCTGGAAAGCTGGACACCTTGCACAGCAACACTGAGCCTTCTGCCAGCAGGCTCTCTTTACTTATCTACTTTATGTGGACTATATGGTTTTAACTACTAGTCTTACAGGACTGGGATACTGGGGGAAAAAATAAAAGGCAAGATGAGAAACCTCTGTTTTGGTGGCTCAAGTCACCAAAACAAAGAATAATTACTCAAAACAGGTGCAACTGCATGCCTGCGATCTGCACACTGCCATAGCTCCACTAGCCTGCTGGGTACTAGGTTCAAGTGAACAAGCAAACCATGACATGATGTATCACAGCACCTGGGCAGAACAGTAAAATGACTCAGATGAGAAAGGCACAAAGAGCTCTAGCATTCAAAATGTGTGCTTTCTTGTCAAAAACTCCCCGTGCCAGCTCAGAACTGACTTACTCATAGATTCTTGCCAAGTGATTTGAAGTGGGAAAAGGGACCAAAGGTAAAAACTGAGATGCATCTAAATGCTGGACACAGGCACCCAAATTAGGCAGATGACACAGTGGTTTGTGTTTATCTTTTAAAAATGCCTCATTACCAAGAGGAATAACCAAAAAACTCAGCCAGACTTCTTTGTGGCATTTAGCGTGGGTTTGCCACCAGGACTGTAGAAGTACATCAATGCAGAGTATAAATTAAACTCATTAACCCTTCACCTAGTATAAGGAGCCACATTCACATCTGCACAGTTGTGCTTCAATCACATTAACGTATCCTTTCCTGGAGCAGGAGAAAGCTGCTGCAATCTAACAATGTTACGCCTGGATGGGAGTTTCCATGGCAGTATAACATGATTTAATTCAACACTTCTTCACTGCTTCTGCTAATTTGCCTTAGTTTTCTTGAAAAGAAATTACTTTAGGTATTGCCTAAAATAATAACCAAAAAGAGCTGCTCTTTACCTTACCCTCACTTCTGTGTGTCTGTGTGGCATTCTTAGGATCTGGGTTTCTGAGGTCAGTGTGAGAAATTCTTTTAAAAGTGCCAGCAGAAGAATCTCTCATAGATGAAATCTCTTGATCCAGAGAAGTCGGAGATCCACCCACGTGGATTGACGGCCTATTGCCTAAAATGGAGGAATAAAAGCTTTCAAGACAATACTAGCATAGGCAGAGAGCAGTTCTTTAATGAAAGATTTCAGGTGCACGAAGTATATAGGTACATTCACAGTATAGGGTTCTTACAAATTAATAACACTACTTAATTATCTTATCTAGTGGGTTTATCCAACCCGAAAACCTTGTGCCCCTGGTACCACCCTGGTACCACGCTCAGAACTGCCCCATCGGAGTGCCTCCAGGGGTTCGGGATCTTCTATCTTGTTTTGACTACAATATGTATTGTTATTCTGGTCCAGGTGCATGTGTCCCAAAAGCGATGTCCTTGCTGCTATCTTGTCTGTTGAAAAGACTGTTAAATAGAAATTCAGGAATGTGGCACAAACTGTGAGAAACTGTTGGAAACTGTTAGCTGCTACCTTGAGTGTGAGAAACTATACAGCTATACAAAAATATTAAATATACAAAATATTAAAATCTACGAATAAATAAAAATCCTAAGGCATCATAGGCACAGAATTGGTCAGTGCAGTAGTCTCTTTTACCAGATAATATAGGCAGTGCCTGTCCCTGCGTAGGGAAGAAAGATGGTGGCTAGGAAAAACAGTGGATTGTGGAGTCTGCAAGCAGGTGTACAGCTTTCCTCCAGCCTCATGGAGAGGCCCCATGAAGAGATATGAATGCCTCAGGCTCTGCTATCTCATGGCAGAGCACACTGTCCATCCCCAGGCAGGCTCAGGGAGTAGCACTGCTGATGCAGTGATAAGAGATTCTGTTTGGCTTGTTAGGTCAGGGCGAACTGCATGAGGGCAACAAAAGTGTTTGCAAAGCATGAGAAGAACCATGGCATTTTGCAGTATGCTTTCCAAAAACCCAGCTCCATAACTTCACGGGGAAGCAGGGATGGAGGAAATTACCCCAAGAGCTCAGTTAACTAGGGCTTAGTCTGTATTTTCCTTTCCCTTACAGAAGGAAATCTACTTTAAGCTGAGCATCTTTTTAAGTAGCTGCAACTAAACCTACGTCATTCAGCTAATATCCTTGGTCATTCAACAGTTCTTCAGGGGAAGTCACTTATTTTATGCAGCTGACATCTTTCTTTGTTGTTTCTCTTCTCCCATCCCAGATTTCTGGGAGAATGTATCACTCTGATACACCATCCTACTCACACAGAACTTCTGTAAGCTACATTTACATAATCACCAAATGACCGATTCATTCCAGATAGACCTAAGTCCCTACATCATGTCATCCTTGTTAAGCAGGACAGACTTATCTCTAAATGTCAAGAGCCACTGTGACTAATTAATTATTCTACCTTATCAGTCTTTCAAGAAGTACTTAAAATAATCACTGAAGAGTCCACTTCAAAACTATATTGTAAACCAAGAAAGAAAAAGGTTAGCACACAAAAGAACTGAAATACGAAAAATCCTTTTTCAGTACAATACCATCAGCTTAATACAGTTTAAAGGGGTTTGCTGCCAAAGAATCTTGCTTTGTTTTTCATGGTTTGCCATGTCCTACCTGGCCAAGCATAAATATGTGCTTACACAAACACTCTGAATAGAGAATAACCCTGCCAATAACCACTGGTAGAGTTTCTTTCTCTATAAAAGAAGATGTCCTTTTTTACATCTTACAAAGTCTTTCTCAGTCCCGTATGAGTTTTTTTCCGCCTTCCTTTTTCTGGTTTAGGAAACATACCACGAAGACAATGCACTTTGATCATCAGTCCAAAAACCTCTTTATAATCTCAGTGTTATTAAGAGCAATCAGAGTCTGAATGGAATAAAAATAACAAATGCGTATATATGCTTCCTTCTTTTTAAGCTAGTGTAATCCATTAACACATTCATTCAACCATGCTATGGAAAGACAACCCATTTCTTGAGTTGTAATGGTGAAAATGTCCTACCTCTGTCTCAGGAATTGAGCAAATGCAAAGACTGTAATGAACAAGGGTTTATGCTTACTAATATTTATCAAAGATTTCCAACCAGAGAGTATTTTACCAAAAAAAATCAGCTGAAGAAAACAAACTGTTCCTTAACTGATTTCCACAGGAGTCCAGCCAGACCACATTGTGGGTTTAAACGTGTCCTACTGAACACACTCAGAGGCATTCAAGATGCTTAAAATAAATGCTTTTAACAGATGTTAGAGTATGTGCATTAACTTTTCTGTTTCTTAATTATCCATACAACAGGCTCTTTTGTATCAATCAGCTTTTGTTGACTGGGAGTATTGCTGTGTTAGCTCTTATGAAGAAACAAAAATAACTCATCTTCTCTACAAAATAAAGCAAGTGAAACTAAAGGATGAATGTCAAAAACCTAGCACTTTGTTTTTCAGATGTACCCATCTGTCATTCCAATTGTTTTATGGTGAGATTATTTTCCTTTGTATACACAGTAATTCTTAGAGTATGCATTATATTTCATACACAGAGATTCCATACAGTTTTAGTGGAACTTAACTGGAAAAGTAGTACTTAAAGCATATATTTACACCTGACTATACCATCAAATGGAAAACATTCTGCTTTTGTCCTCTTCTCCTCCCATCACTTTTAAGGTGAGAATTGACCCTTGTTATTTTTTCCGTATCTGCAACATGCAAAAGCCTGGTTTTAGAACCCCAGGAGATTTTCCTGCTGGAAAATCACACTATGCACTTAGGATCTTTATGCTGCCTGCTGTAGGAAGCATCTGTATGCAGAATAAAATAAAGCCCTTTTCCCAAGCATACTGGAACTGCACAAATCAATACACTGTGTTAAAACCATTGGATTTGTTACATGTCTTCAGTTCACTGTTAGCACCTAAAGAAAGATGAATGAATCATGTGGTCTCAGCAAGAATAGACAGTGTTTCTTCAAAATACAATGAATGGTTTGTTAAATGTATTTGAATTTGATGTATTTAATTGAAAAGGCATACCCCTTGTTATGTTGGTTTGCTGCATGAGGCTATGGAAATTTTTTTGTGTGAACTTTTAGCAATAAAATTTTGTTACAGAAATAACTTAATTTCTATTATTAAGTCTGTGTGTACACTCCCTTCTTTGTCCAGCTGCTAAGGCTGGCTAATAAAGCTGTTACTGCTTAGAAATTAGGCAAGCCACCTCTCGCTTTATGCTCCCAAACCCAGTAAGGGGAAAGGGGAAGTAGCATATGACAGAGCTGGCTGTTTTCATTCCTGGGGCTTTGATTAAGAACAGAAAATGGTTCCTTTCTGAAAAAAGGAAATGGCTGTCCAGTAAACACATGCTGAAAGCCAACATACTGTGAGAGAGGCTGATAGCAATGAACACAATACACATTGCAACAGTGGCAGTATAACAACTGTTTGGACACACACCGGACTCCCCCTGGATCACCATAAGTTGACCAAGGAGAACAGCTATCAGGGGACTGAAAGATGAATGGTGAATGACAAGCTCTTACAGAAGTAGATGCTTTACAGGAGTTGTGAGGAAGCCCGTACACCCTTGGCAGCATGCAAATTTATCTGACAGCCTGCAAATTTGTCGTACAGCCTGCAATACTGGATTTACTAGGGTTTTTTCACAATCTCTGTCGGTAGCACTAGAGGTGCTCATCCCCTGGAGGAGCCACAACAGTAATGAGTCAGGCCTTAATAGCCTGAGTTCTCCTCCTTCCCTTGGGGGAATACCAATTTGTGGCTGGCTGTGACTATCTTCTCAGCTCCTGCAGATGACCAACAGCTTGCCTGGGAACATAACCCAGATTTTGACACCGTAACTGTCATGTAGGCAGATACTGTCCTTGTGCGCAAAGACCAAAAGGCTGTTCCCAGGGGGAGCACAGCCAGGATTGCTCCAGGCTTTTCAATAACAGAGTTCAACAGGAGCCCCGGCTACTGCCAGCAAACACTAAAATTCTGCTCATGACCAGTGATGTCCCTCAGGGCACCAGCATGCCTCCAAGGCAGATCTCAAGAGGAGCCAGTATGGCTGAGTTAGTGCTGATTAGGGAGTAGAAATCCTTTGAAGAACTAGCTGAACAACTGGCCTTATCCTTCATACAGCATCTAGCAAAATGCATCAAGTTAAACCCTGAGGATATTTGTAGTAAGCCTGGAAGGCGGCCTTTTATCACCTCCAGCTGAGCAAGAGTCATCCCGTCTCCTCAGATAAGCAATGGTCACAATGACCCAGGCATGATCACTTCTGAGGTGCACTACTCTAAGTCACTCTATCAATGGCTGGACCAAACTTCTGTTTCTCAGGCTGTGATGAGTAATAGAGGGCCCTGCTCAGTTTTATCCACTGAACTCCAGTAATTTTCAGAAGACAGATTACAGCTTTGCTCCTGGTACTCCACAGAACTAATGTGTGGACTAAACAAATTGTAAACAGCCAAAGTGCCTAAAAAGCCAGTTTTCAGTCCACCATCTACCTAGAGACTTCCCTGGAGCAATGCAGATACTTGCATGCACATGATAGCTGTAAGAGGTGCTCAAATCAGAGGACCCAGGTCTAGAACAGGGCACTACAAAAGCACAGTTAAATGCAGATTCTCACAGTTTTTTGGAAATTTTTAGAAATTCATAAAAAAAAAAAAACAAAACCAAAAAATCTTCTCTGTTCTGCTGGCGCAGGGGATATTTTATATAAATGCACAGCATCTCATACTTGGAGATTTCTTGGCTTTTTCAAAGTTTGTGTAGATTTGCCCACACAGTGTCAGAGACCGCTGAACCTGGAAAAGAAATTATTTTGCACTAGTGATATGAGACAATTCCAGTGGAGATTTTCACAGGTAGGAAAGTAGCAGACTGAAGTGGGACCACAGCTCTTCTCCCAGGTAACGCAGTGCCAGTTTATGGATGCTGTGAACTGCAAGACAAGGGCACCCAGCATCTGACAGGACCTGCCCATGACTAGTCCTGACTTGTTGGCTCCATGCAACAGAATTTCTAGTTTCTTTGGAACAAACTCCATGATCTCTGTACCTAATTTCTCCTTTTTCGTTTGGTTGGTTGGTTTAATTTACCTGAGTACTTTCTCCTGTTGCCTTTAAAATACCCATTTATGTAAATAACTTATGGCCTTTTCCAGCTTTCTTCTTCTTTCTCTCTCCCCATTTCAAGTGTTTTAGACATCTGTCCTGTGAATGTCCTTTGCACGTTTCAGAAGCAAGTTAAGGACTCTGCAACAAGTCAATAGCAGATACTACTAAATGGAGATAGTTGTTCCACATCATCCTGACATGCCACAAGAAAGCAGCAAAACCTTTTCCTGGACCCAGGTTCCTACTTGGTCTACCTGGGGGATTTCAGTGGAGGGGCCTGAAGTAAAGGATATGATGCCCTGTGACTGTGAGAACTGTAGTTATGCTCATCTGAGGGAAAGAGGTCGATCACAGCAGATTGCAGTTATGAGATGTTTTAAGTTGTTAAAGGATGCAATAAGAAGACAATTGTGTTGCTGTGGTGCAACAAGAAAACAAAGTGTGAAAAGCACTGAAGATACTATTTCCTCCACCATATGCGCTGGAGTTTAGTATAAATAATTTTAATCCTTCAGTTTAATTAAAGAGGAAATGGACTTTCAGGTACATCTCTTCCTGTACAGTCACAAATACCCAACAAAAAATAGTTGATTTTTACAAATTGTCTGCCTAACAAATTAATTTAACTAAACAAGAAGCACAGCAGATCCTGCTGGATGTAGCTGAGTTGTAGTCCCTTCACAAGCACATTCAAATCTCAGATATGTTGTTATCCCATTCCCAAAGGAAATTAAGAACATTTACAGCTAACCAGTGTTGTTACTTACACAGTTAGCAAGCAACTTAATGGGCTATAGCTTCAAGAGAATGCACAGCCCAGTTCCCTGAACAGCTTAAGTTCAAGTTGCTGGCACACAGGAGAGTGCATATCACTGTGTGTGCCATGCCTTTTTTAAATTTAAGCTATCTTAAACTGTCTGGTACAAATAAATCACAGTACAATACTGTAACAGCACCTTCATTCAGCTATGGGAAGATACCCATAACTAAGTGGTATGTAACCCCTCTCTTTCTTTCCAGAGGTAAAAAACAAAGTAATAACAAGGGCCATTCCTAGATTTCTGCTTATTTTTACATTCTCTCTGTCTGTATTCATTTCTGTTACTGAAATCAGAAAGGATCTTTCCTAAGTAGAATCAAATCCATCTACACAGGTTACAATTTTTCTTAACAAAGTAGTTGTGACTACCATTGTCACTACTCTTAAGCAAAGAAGCCTCACCAGTCAGCCACACTTAAAATCCTGAAGAGGTCCTGAGTGACTGGAGAGGTCTCAGCAGCAGTGGACTAGTAGCGGACTGAGAATCCTGGCTGCTTAAAGTGATGGAAACACCACTTCCTATTGCAGCATTGCAGAAAGGAACATTAAAATTAAAGGCTGAAGTTCAGTGAGTAGCATCTCCTATCAATATGGGCATTGAAGCCTATCTGACTCACATCCAGAAAAACTGCTGTCTCCAAGATTCCTTGAATCTCTGAGGTCTACAGAATTGAACACAGGGTTCCTAAAACTGCAAGAAGCCGGTAAGGATCATCAGTCATTCTTGACAGCATTGTCAGCTGATTTTTGGGTATCCATTCAAGATACGCATCAGGAAAAGCTGTATACTGTGGGCACTGAGCCATGCTCTGGTTGACTAGGAATGCCAGTACATGAGGTAAATGCAGACACTATGACTTGATCAGCACTAATCTGAACCATATGTTTTGGGAGTACCCATAAGACCATTTGTTCTGGAGAGGTACTTAATTAATTACTGAATTAATTTTTCCTATCAGTTAGAATTACATTACAAGCTATCTATGTAATGTAAACCTGTCAAAATGGAAACTGAGTAATGACATTTTGGCTCACACTAGCACTAAACATTGCCTGTGACTGCTTTAACAGACTGGCCATCACAAAATAGATAGTATATCACAGTAAAAATATCCCCAGCTGAAGATTTTAAGCTACAAGGTGTCTTTTCAAGGTATTTGAATAAACATAATTGCTGTCTTATTTTCCTCTCAAGTACACTAACCTGTTAATCTGCAGCTCAGCTCTTGGTACACCTCAACAGAAAAGATTCAAATGCAGCTGCAGTTTCCTTGGTACACCCAGGACAGTGGAGAAGCAGGATAAATTCCGTCCTCTGTTTTATCCCTTCTCAATCCAGTCTGCTGGTAGAGTTATCCTTAGCTCTTGGTAAAGGTTAGAGAAGCCCTAGTGCTTTCTCACTTTCAGTAGCATCATCTGCCACCTATTTATCATCTAGGTGCATTTTTTTCCAACTGATATTGCTATTTATTTCAAAAATAGCTAGATCTTACAAAAAAACCCCAAAACCCCTAAACCCCCCCACCCCCAACCCCCCCCCCCCCCAAAAAAAGTAAAGTCTGAAAAAGTCTGTTTGATAAACAGTGAGATAAAAGACACCTAGGAAACAAAGTTCTGCACAGTTCCCGTGGCCTTCGGCAAGAGGCTTGTTCAAGCTCTGTGGCATTGCCCTTTCTTACCACACATTTTAAATAACTTTCCCATAAATTAGCAATTTCTTGCTTCTGACACTGAAGGCTTACAGTGTGTCATCTTAGCAAATAAAAATTTCAAAGCCAAAAGAGGATGATAAAGGTATTTCTGTAATCAGCCTCTGGCCAATTCCCTACAGTCATGCCTAGAACTGAGGAACATGTTATGACTTAAGTTAATTTAGTACAGTGCTACAGACAGACTCTGTAATCTATATTTCAAAGATTTGGTGAAGATTATAATAAAGACTAAGCTATTTGTTTTACACTGGTTTTAGACTCTGTTGTAATGATTCTACTATTCTTTGAGAGCTATTTGGATAGAGGGTCCTCACAGCTCATCATCAGCTGTTAAGCAGGAGCGCAATGATTGCTCTCCTGATTGTGGAGTCTCCTCTCATCTTAGGCTAAGCAAGTCCAGGATCTGGCCTGCTTGATGTTGCTTGAGAACACTATTATTTTATAGCTCCACCATCATCATCATCATCGTGGCTGGGCTTCTTGAACAAAGATTTGGGTGGGGGGCTCTCCCCACGCTTGCTGCCAGCGCGCTGATGGCTAAAGAGGCCGATGCGAGATAGGCAAGTCCGGTTGCAAAAGGCACAGCAGAAAGTCTCCATAGGCGGTGTTGGTGAGGCACGGTTCTTTCTGCGTTGTCTTTTCTCCTCCAGACTGATTCTGCGTGTGTTCTCCAAGGAATCAGCAGCGTTATGGATGGTGTGTCTCCATGCCTCCCGATTGGAGGCCAGAGTGGACCATTGATGGTAGTCAATATGGCCAAGGCTGAGGTATTGTTTCAGGGAGTCCTTGTATCTCCTCTTCGGGGCTCCTCTCTTGCGGCAGCCGGTGGCAAGTTCACCATAGAGCACGATCTTAGGGAGGCGGTGATCCTCCATCCTGGAGACGTGCCCTGCCCAGCGCTCAGAATCACACCACAGGCTGTATCTTATATCATTAATGCATAAGTCAATTCTGTTTGCTAGTAATGATGACGATGGTGGTGGCAGTAGTAATAATAACAATGGTTGATGTGAGACAGGCAAGATTTGAGCCAAGAGAAAGAGACTTGTCAATCATTCTGCCTTGGAAAAAGAAGTAGTGAAGTCAACTCATCTCCCTTTTTAGCTCCAACTGGCAATAGTAGGACACAGTGTTAGGCACTTATTGTAATGATGAATGTCTTGAGACTATGGGTTAAATAACATGTTTTAAATCTAGTCTTATGTTTCTCATAGAGACATTAGAGGCTAATTAAAGTGCATTACCATCACTTGCCAAATTTTATAATCTGTCATACACAGGTTTCTGGAATCGCATGAAACAATACCCACAGCAACGGATGAGGGAAGAGTTCACTGGTGTCCTCTGTTTTGAACAAGAGATCTTTCACAAGAAACTTGTAGTGAATGCCTTCAAGAAGTACACATATAGTTATATAATTAGGTTAATCTGTTTTGTTTTCTAATGGTTGTGTGTAAGAGGTCTTTAACATCTCAGTTCATGGATTTTTGGGCCAGAATATAGACTGTTTGGCATACTCTGTCAGTTCCTTCTCCAAAAAAACCCACAATCCTGCAGGCACTTCACAATTCATTCAAAACAGGACAATGGGCATGTCTTTGGGCTTATGTAGAAACCAATGAGGCTTATTTTGAAACATATCATGTTTTCTAGTTCTTAATCTTCTCCATATAGGGAAGTGAGGATTTTATTATTTATAA
>VWZG01010816.1:125120-150957 GCA_013396735.1 Grallaria varia
AAATTATAAAAGTAAAAATGACCCCAATATAAATAAATATATCAAGTTACCTTGAAAAAGTACTCTGAAGCTTATTGCTACAATTAATTATAGTGAAGTGTATCATCACACAGTCTAGCCAGCCATCTGCAAAACTCAGTATGCCTAAGAATTTGAAGTCCAGTATTACATGGTACCCAAAACTTTTTACCAGGTCATGCTGACTAATAAAAGCAAATGGTGGAGTTCCTTCATCCCTGAAAGAGTGGCTATACAATCCTGTTTCATGCAGTAGAATCAGCTGGAAATGAAAGCTACATGCAGAGTAGGATTCATGGAGCTCAATCTCAAGTAAAATAAAGAAGAGCCAATATACAGAGAATGAACATGGAGAAGAAGGACACTTGAGAAGTGTTACCAGGAAACAGACATATCACCAGCAAGTCAATCAGATGAGAAGGTGTAGGAAATGGAGAAGGGACAAAGAGCAACAGCACACCCTAATAACCTAAGGCAATTTAGGTACCTTTCTGACTGATTTACTTTTTGGCTGGTTTTGTTTTCCCATGCAGAACAGAGGATGAAAGAGATTGTAAGTATGGGTTTTACAGTAGTGAAAACCACTTCTTTTTTCCTCACATCCCAACTTGTCCTGGGTTTCACAGCCAGCATAAGGCAAAGCAATATTGAATGCTCAATAATGTTGCATAACATTTATAAAAAAAAAAAAAAAGAGAGAGAGAAAAGCTTGGTTTTCACAACACAGCCACATAGCTGTTAATGCCAGCACAAAAGAGGCAGCAGGAACATATGGTCTGGGAGTTAAGACCATTGTGACCCTGCAGACTGCCTATGGACAGGGCCATTGTACTGTCACTACAGGAATACTGTGTAGACAGAGAAATGCATGAATGGCTTTTGAGAAGCCATGAATTATCATTTGCCAAACACTGCTTTGCTCCAATGTAATGTTCCTCCTTGCTCTTCCAAGAACACAACAAAGTGGCATAAATCATAAGAATTGCTGATGGGGTAGATTTCTGTATAAAGTATTGCTGGTTCCATAAATTTCTTCACCAGTATGACAGGACTTGGAGGAAATTACAGCTTCTGAGCATTTTATGAGGAGGGTGCTCTGCTCAATTCTTTGCACCTGAATGAGTAAGAAGTTACAAGTTCTGGAACAACACATGTCAGAAGTATAAAAGCTACCAATAAAAGTATTTCATGTAGTGGATAATCCAGAAAAGGCTGACTTTGAAACACCTGTTGTGTCAATGTTAGAGGCTAGTTATTAAATGAATCTTATTGTCAGTACAGAAACATGCAAAAACCTAAGTTTATGACCACTTAAAGGCTGTGGCAAAGATCGCTAATTTGATAGAAGTAAAAATGGACAATTTCAGGTGCTGTTTAACCTATTTTTGCTAAGAGGTTCCAAAAGTATCAGAAACTTTGACAAACAAGATTTAGGACTGAGAAGTTGTGAGCCTCACTTATTTCAGCATTCTGGTTAACTACAGATTTTTGACATGGAATTCATAAGCAAAGGCTGAAATGGAAGTTGTTTTATAACTTAAGTATATAGGTGCATACATGTATTTATGTATGTATGCATTAATACATACACACATATATATGCCAATATACAGAGACAGAGAAATTAATCATGTGGTAAAGTAATTAATCTGTGGTAAAGTTATTCTCTGATCCAAAGACAAGAAATCAGGAAGTTAAGCCCTGTTGCTGAAATATCTTTAATGAATATGAAAGCAGCTGATGAAGGTGTCACATGCCATCTGTTCGTACCACATAATAAAGCTGATAGATAAGATGGCACATTTCCCTAATTTTTGTCACCTCTATGTGACAACATTTCTTTGGATCATGATAGATGAAGCAACACCACAACTAAATAACTTTGAAGATCTGTCTCAGCATTCCTAATGAAAGATAAGCAGATAAAACCCACACCTTCTTGAGCAGCTCTGCTTTCTGAAAGCCATGTAGGAAGGTGCAACCATTCACAAGCTATACTTACACATAGACTAACCCTAGACATAGTCATGAATGGCTCCATTTGTGGGTAAGTTCTTAAACTGAAGGCCTTTGCTTAGTGTGCAGGCTTTGGTGGTCTGGATGAAGGTGTGGGCTGTGTGCCACACTGAGAATTCTATCTGAAAATCTGGTCTCCTTGAATCTCAGCTTATCAAGGCAGTATGATACACCTGGCTTTGGAGATGGATACAGGCTGTGGCAGAAAGCATCTGTTAGGTCATGCTTTTAGGGAGAACTTTCTGTTCTTTTGCATTTACAGCCTCAGGGGAAACAACTGCTACCAACTGCTTCCAATACTGTGTGAACTTCTAGCACAGATGAAAACTGGGGAAAAGAAACTTTTGGAACTGCACCTTAGACTTCAGTTTTCCACCAAAAACTATAGAAACTCAGAAATATTTTAATCAGATCTAGAACCTACCCATTTTTAATGAGTATTTGTCAGGAAATGTCTCATTGACTGAAAGTGTACCTCTTGATCTAACTTCATAAAAAGTATTTTTGGTAATTTGAATGTGCATGATTGTTTTGGACTTTTTTTTCTAAACCAGTGATTTAGAACAGTTGTGTTGTTTGCACCCTAGCTACTTAATCATTGTAAAAGAGAGGTCATAAGAACAAGTCTTTGCTAAATAGAAACAAATCAGCTGTTTCCTCCTTCTCTTTTCTAGTAAGGGGTTTTAAAAAAAATTTTTGGGCAACAGAAATAATGTTATCACTGAGAGGAAAATTAGTTTTGTAATGAAAACAACTTCTCACTCATTCCACCTATAAAATTTTTCATTCTTAGAATAAATTCTTCTCAGGGAGCTAATTAGAAAGTTCTTTAATTGATGAGCATTTGACCATTAGGGCATTTTCAATTTCTCACAGCATCCCAGATGACACCATTACTAAAAGGCAAAACTGAAAAGAGACTAATTGGAACAATTAATTGAAACAACATACAGTTAATTTCAGCTGTAGAATGCTGACTGCTCCCTCATCCCTTGTTATGTGGCCTGCTGTACTGAGGTGATGTTCCTACAGACTCCTCAGCAAAAGCTGTGTGAAGATTCCATCTGCTGCTGATTATTCCTGTATTTACTACTTGTATTACCATAACACACACCACCTCTACTCCTGCACACAGTTCCAAATGTAGAGTGTTCTATTAAAGTAGAACAGGATGATTCAAGACTGTAGACATAAGCATGTTTGAATTACCCATTCAGTCAGGAAAAAAGTTAAGCCACTCACTCAAATACTTTGCGTTTTAAATCTCCTCATCACAAATTTCCTCAAGAAATGTCAAAAAACGCTTGCAAGCAAGAAGTCTGTTTCCAGCTAAACATCCAGCTCTGATACTTAACAAGTTCTGGGGAAATGTTCCAAAACGTGCTTTTTACAGGCAAAGGTTTCATGCTCCAGTTTGGAGGCTCACAAATGCTGAGCTACAAAATCTTACCACCTGTTCATCATAAAGCAGGAGGTTTCTTGCTGTCATTTTCACAAGAAGTAACTGTATATCACTGTCTGTGGCACCTTGCAAAATTTGGCTGGGTGTGTACTCATACCCTGTAGGCTGATCCTGAAGTGATCACACTCCCTTGCTCCACCAGTTTCTGCCAGCCATTGTGATTAATAAAGTCGTGATACTGTCAAATGCATGGCAAGGTTTCCACTCATTTCTGTGAGATTAGGATTTCCTGCTGCATCATTTGGTGGATGCAGTAGCTTTTGTACAAGGTGCACCAATGTCATATTCACCTGCAAAAATTATCCAAGTTCTGACTTGAAACACTTTATGATTCTTTCATCTACACAGAGCTGAGTTTGACCTCAAGACTTTAGCTATGCTACAGCTTCTTATGGGAAAAACTGTTTGATTTTTCATACTAGCACTCATTTCCTATGCCATGACTCCCAAGCCTGCTACAGGGATCTTATATAAACAGCCTATTCAGCAAGCTCTGCTGAGTTCGGGACATGACTAATTATAATTTTATATGGTTGAGTGAATCAGGACTGTACTGTTCAAGAATGGTCTGTCTGGAGAGTTGCAGTTATTCTTAACATCCACCAATATTTTACCTGAGTTCCTCACGCATTGTCCTCCCTGCAACAAATGACAGAAACCATTCTTACCTCAAATTAATTTTTACTGCTGTATGATTCCCCATACCCTTCTCCCAGACTTTCACAGTTCCCTACAGGAAATACCATCATTTCACAGTTCCCTTAGCAGGAAATACCATCTGAAGCTGCACTTCACACTGACATAATCTCTTCTGCTGGTAGCAGAGTGAGAAACCCTCCTGATTACCAACTGTGTTAAAAGTTCCTGGGCTTTTGAGTCACTGTGAAGACATGATCTATGGAAGGCCTGAACAATGATACTGTCTTAAATGTATGTCATGTCCATAATCTCTTATTTTGCAAACCACAGATCACCATCTACTGAAAAAGCAGCATTTCTTTGTAAATGCAAGCTACACAGATGGGCTTCTCATTGAAATAAACCTAGTCCTGTACTCACTTTCTGAGTGAACAAAAGCAACCCTAATGCCTGAGTAATGCCTACATCAGGAAGATGATCTGAACTTTGAGCAACTATGTGTGCCAAATATGCTTATTGAGATAGATCAGGTCGGTCCCATCTCAAAATAAAGTCTTATGTAAGACAATGGTGCATTGACAACAGTTGGCTGCCAGACACCAAACCAATTGCTCTTTGACTTCCCCTTCTCAGCAGAAGAGCAGAAAAGTAAGACTAAAAAGCACCTGGGTTGAGATAAAAGTAGTTTAGTAAGAAAAGCAAAAGCTGCACCTGGAAGCAAAGCAAGAAGAGGAATTTACTTACTACTTCCTTTCAGAAGACAGACATCCAGCCACTTCCTGGAAAGCAGGACCTCAATGTCTGTAATGATTGCTTAGGAAGACAAAAGCCCTAATGGGAAATGTCTTTGCATCCTCCTCCTTTCCCTCAGCTTTTATTGCTAAGCATGATGCTGCATGGTATGGAACATCCCCATGGCCAGTTTGCATCTGCTGTCCCATTTGGGACCCCTCCCAACCTCTTGCTGATTCCCACCCTGCTGGCCTCGGGGGTGGTTTGGAGGGAAAGCCTTGACACTCAGCAACAGCCAAAACACTGGAGTGGTAACACTGGAGAGTTATCAATGCTGCTGAACCACAAATGCAAAGCACAGCCCTGTATGGACTGCCAGGAGGAAAGCTGACTCCATGTCAACCAGAGCCACTACAACAGTACAGAAAGATAGCCAGCTACTGCAGTGGCAATACACATGGATAATGCTCCTGGGTGTACAGAAATTATATAACTGTCATGAGAGCATTTACTACATCCTACAGCACAACAGGGAAGTCCACCACTTGATGCCAAATGGGATACTGGGAAGTTTCTTAGGGACGTTTGATGGAAATCTGAACCAGGAAGGTAAACACTTTTCCCTTCTTTGAAACACATGGGCTTTCTGGAAATTGCCATCAATTTGCACCTATTGGAGGAGGCATGCCACCCCAGACTTGACAAGAGTCAGTAGAAGGCTCTTCACTGACACAGGTTACATCAAGACAACAGAAAAATGCTGCAAAGGATGCTCTGGGAAAAGGGAAAATCTACATTGCCATGAACTCTGCAGAATTTTGCCTTTCAGAACTTAGCGAAACTAACGACCACAGGGAACTGAAAAATGGGATACAAGAGATTTCAGAGTTTGACTAAGCTAAGCTGTCAAACAGGCTACATGCTGCCAAGGAGGTAGCACACTGCATCTTCAAACACAAAGGAGAGCTTCCCTTGCCTTATTTCCATCATTACTTTTCAACATTTTTTCCCTAGTCTACTACATTTCTGTGCTTAGAGAGACCAACTGGAATGTCTGGTACAACTGGCCTATAAATCGGCTTTTCTAAAATATCCACACTTGTGAGCCATTAGAAATCATGAGAGAACTGATTGCAGCAAAAGAAAAACATTGTGAACTGAAAAATCTGAATGAGAGAATATTTCATATTCATGTGGGCTTATAAAAGTTGGAGAGACGGTCAGTGTTCTGTTAATCTCTTGGCTCCTCTAGTGAATACAGCCTAATGCTCTGAATCTGGGTGGGAGATCTTACATATTGCTGAAAACTCTGCCAGTGGCATCAGATACAACTGAAATAGTCCCCACATACTTGTCATGAGTTTATGTTCTTGTCTAGATATTAAACAACTGCACTCAAAATAGCTTGCTTTACATTTATTTTTCTCCCACCATTGTGTTTCAGTCAGCATGTAACTCAGTAAAGATAATAGAAAATTTCAAATTTCAAGTTGTTCACACAAGCAACAAGATCTGGACAATAAAATCTCACTGGCATACATGGACTGATCACTCATAGATCACTATGATGTACTCCTATGGCACAATTGGTTAGATGCAGACAACAGCAGTTGTCTTTTAACACTATAGTAAGTTTTATAATTGCAAATAATGACTGGAATAGACAATCTGATCTGGAATGGCATGGCTTACATTTCCAAATCAGTATATAATCCTGCACTAGTCTTCACATTTACAGTATCACATCCTAGGTAATATTTCAGAAATACTACTTTTTCCCTGTGGTTTTTTGGCAATCAGAAATTTCAGGCATATATGACTTTAATTATAAATAGTCTTTTCCTATGGAGCTACCAGAGCAGTCGCACCTGTATGTGACCACCAGAACTGTGTAAATTTTAAAAATTCTGTAGAAACTGGCAGATTTTACAATAGGCTTTCATGACTTTAAGTATTCTTAACCAAAACTGAACATTGTGAAGAACATGTCATTGTTTCAGCCCTTAATCCATTTCAGTTTGTTTGTAGGCTGTATGTAAAAGAAACAGAACCTGTGTTTCTGGTTGCAACACAAAATATATATGGATGATTTACTGATCCAGATGTAATGATAAAAAGTCATCTAAGTGAGCTGCAAAACTGGACTCCATGCAAAATTGAGCATCAAGTTTTGCTTTGCAAAAGATGACTGCCATGGTGTAGCATGCGGAAAATAATGGAAGCCTG
Source organism: Grallaria varia (assembly GCA_013396735.1). Lineage (NCBI taxonomy): Eukaryota > Metazoa > Chordata > Aves > Passeriformes > Formicariidae > Grallaria > Grallaria varia. Next base: position 132,214 of record VWZG01010816.1, read on the forward strand.
GCTCACTGTCAGAGAGACACCTCCTGGATTTGATGCATGTCAGCGTAACATCTGGCTCTTCATTTACTCAGTATCTTATACCAGTGGTCAGCTGCTAATCCCGCTCCTCCTCCACTGAATCAGACGTAGGCACGAGTCCTCCCATCTCTCTGTGGCATTTCTAACACTGCACTGGCAACACAAAGGATCTTGATAATGTAGAAGTTGTAAATGTAATTTGACAGGATGTAAATGCATCTCTTGCCACCTTCACTATGCCACAGTGATATAAGGTAACCTTGTCAGTGACGTTTGTTACTATGCAACTTCTATGCTTGTGGGTAAGATACAAACAATAAGAGCTGAAAAAAGTTGCCCCAGAGACAATATCCAGAACACAGTGAAAACCATAGCTTTTCACTGAAACACATTACAAATATGAACACAAGTACATCAATAGTTACTGCAGGAATTCAAATCTGTATGGAAAATGAACAGAACAAAACCTGATGGAGAATCTGGGGCATGATGCAGGCAATTCCGTGCATAAAATTTCATTATTTTTTTGAGTTTCTATGCAGACCTATGACCCACTTCTGTTCCCACTGAAATCCATGGCAGATTTAATAGGTGCTCTATTTTTTCATTTTAATAGGCATTCTATTTATAGAAAAATGTGTAACTTAAAACTATGCGAATTCTAGTCTTGCTTCACCTCTAATCCCCAAGGGATACTTCTTACTGAAGAACTAAATACTATTCCACAGCATAACTGTGGAAGTAACCATACTCTGTGCATAAAATGCCTGTCATAGCGTGTTTAGCAGATTATCCTACACTGGAGAATAGAATTTTTTTCATAGCTACTAAGATACCATAAGCATGGTTCATCATTAAGGCTGTACCTGCTTTAGACAGACCATCCCTCAAAACAAAATCAAATTATTTTATACTTCCTCATCTTTGACCTCCACCAATCACTATTTGTCAAAGTGTAAGGCTATCAGAAAAGGCACCGATGAGGCATGAAAGCTGGAAAACGAGGAGCTGCTTCCCACTAGTCAGTCTTCTATCCTCTTTTGCTACACTGTACCTTAAAAGACAATGCTCTGATACACTGAATTTTCTAATTTTTTTAGGACGAACAGAAAAAACCCCAACTTTTCCTGATACATCTGGGAAATAGCAAGGTCATTTTCATACAAAATATTTCAGTCTCTGGTACAGTGTTACTCAAGGTTTAGCTCCTATGATGGGCCTAATACTGCTTTCAGAACTTCAGCAGAGAAAAGGTAAAATGAGGCAAAAAATCCCCACCGTATCTGTTTCATAAAATTAAGTGTACATACAATGGGAAAAAAAAAAAAAGAAAAGAAAAGAAAAGTAACACACAGATATCACCAAGATAAATCATGGTGGTACTTAATCTTAGATTTCAGTTATTCCTATTCATTGCAAATCAATGCCTGCATCTACTGCTGGCCAGACCTGGACTCAGAAGCAGTGACCACAACACCTGAACTATGAGGCTGAGTAATTTGATGTTGAGCCATACAGGCACACTCACAGGGAGGTAAGCAGTAGGTAGGGCCAGTTGTAGAGGCAGCACAGTGAAAACTGACTGCAGTGGAAGCAGTGGCTTCACCCCCTTCTCCCTGCCCACAGCCACTTTGCCCTCTCATTCCAGTGCCGTCATTTACGTGGCCACACAGAGAGGCTGGAACCAAGAAGCTGCTCAGCTGAAAGCCAGCAACAGTGAAATGCCTGGGATTCAGCCAGATGGTCCACCAGTTCTCCATGTGGCTGCACTAGCAATGGGAAACCGTGGGGATGAGTGGTCAAGCACAGCAGCAGGCACAGTGCCAGATCTTTCGGAGCAGCCTGCGCTGCAGCTGAATAAGCAGCCAGAGAGCTGCAGGTGGGTAAAATTGTCCTGCAGGTCAAGTGTGTCTGCAAGCTCTATATTGGACAAGACTGGCATAGCAGTAGCAGAGGTATGTGTTAACCTGTCTTTAAGTAAAAGCCTTTAATGCCCCTTTTCATGGCCTTTAAAACTATATGAACAATCCAGTCCGCAGGTAATAGACAAGCTTGCTTAGCTACAGAAGTTTTGTTCAAAAGAAGTCCAGAGCATTCTGTTCATTTTTCTTAACTTCTGTGTTACTGCTTACCCTGTTCTGAGACCGTTGTAAGCTGTTATGGGACATGAATAAAAGAGCTACAACGAGCACACAGGAGCTCCCTTTGCCTGCACACCAATCTAGTGGGCCTCCAGCCAGTGCTGAACAGAAAACCCTTGTGACCTTGTTAGGGTGACACGGCACCAGAGCTAATAACCTGCACACCGAGGCAGAGCGATCTGGGCTGGGCTTCACAAACATGCTTTTGAACAGGACCTGGCTGCTGTCCAGGCCACTGAACACATATTCAGAGGGTATGAGTGCAACCAACCATAGAGACATATTCAGTGTCATCAGACTGCAGGCTACAGCTTCTGTCCAGAAGATCTGAGTATCTGCAAAGCCTCTATTCTAGATTTCAGCATACATGCACTGTATTTCACTCAACTTTCCCTTCTGAGACAATGGAAATCTCTTGTATTACACAAGCTATCCAGTCATCTTCTTATATACCTTATATACCTAATAAATTTTAGGATCAATTTGGTTGTTCCTTTTTGCAGGAAACTACCCATTTCCATTTGGTTTGAGGAATATTCCTGTAATTATCTATGTTTTACAAGACATCTGAAGCACCATGATGTGTCTTCCTGTTTTGTAACTGTCTTGTCTCACAAAGCTAAAGTTTGGCCATGTTTTTCATTCAAGAAACCTACATTAGGAAAGTCCTGTTCAGTTAAGCTTGTTTTTTAAGACATCAATAAACCTATACAAATAATGACTGTGTGATACAGTTCACAAATATTTTAAATCACAGTATTTACATCATGGCTCAACACAAATAAAAGCCAATATATTTTCAAAGTTGGCTATTACTGGTTTTACCCAGTTCTTACTCAGTACTTCAGCTGGGCTGTTGTAATTATTTACCACACCACCACTGACACAAAAGCAACTATTTTATTACTTGCATTGTTTTATCAATTCAATTGAAACTTAACTCCAGTCTTTCACTCCTCCCCCCTCTCTTTTTCTCTCCTAAGACTATCGACAAAGCTGGATGTCCTAAAGCTTCATATATCTGAAAACATGTAAGGCTGTGCAAACAGAATGCAAAATAAGTGTAGAAAAAGAAATTGAAAAGCAATACCATACTCTGTCTATGCATAATAGACTATACAAAGCATAGAGCAGAAAATGGCAGCTGTATGTAGATGTTATAAAGTGCTTCCAGTAGGAACAAGAAATCTAAATACCTGCATAGGAAATGGAAGGAGAATTCAGCCTACTATTGTGTAAGTCTGGTAGAAATCAAAACACAGTATTTCAAGTGGGCAAAAGGCGCACTCTGTTCTGACAACTTAGGTGTGTCTGGCAAATATCAGCATGCTAGATGAATGTTGAAATTTCCTTTGAGAAGTAAGCCTAGATGATTAACACATGCAATATCTCAAAAAGAAATTCAAAGTTTTTTCTGACTAAATTAAGAAATAATTCTGTACCTTTACTGTGTAACATCTATCTAATGTTAAGAGGGACCAGCCAGGACCTATGTAATGTCATACATACTTGGTCACAAGTAGTTGCTTCATTTTTTTGGGAAATTGCCTGTATTATTTGCCATTATGTATCTTGCAGTCTTCTCAGTATTCCTAATACCTTATTTAGAATGGAATTAGGAAGTGTCACAAGCTGGACACTATGAAAGCAGAACTGTATTAAAAAGTTTATTGTGTTATTAAACAGTTGGAAAACCTCAATTGGCAAAAAAAAATATTTAAGCATATCAACTGGCACAAAGAAACCAGAAGCTTTCAAATCATTTAATTAAGCTACTGCAGTTAAGGTCTGACTACAGTTTGCCTGCAGTGAAGGAAACAGTTCAGTTACTCAAAATTCAGTATCAAAAAACAAACAATTAATACTTTTCCCCTCTGAGAATGGAAGCAAGTTCCAGCTGTCACACTGTATACCTAACTGAGATCTGTCCCAAGGACCAACATTAAGATTTTCATTAGAATGAGCGAGGAGTGTTTTTAAACTGCCAACACTGACCCAGGGACATATGTGTTTGTAGTGAGAGTTAAAACAAGCAAGCTAAACTGGATCTTTAAAGTCCCCTCAGGTACCGTTACCCTGACTCACGAAAATATGCCTGTAGAAGATGTCTTGGACAGGAACAGAGGGAAATCTGAGCACAGTGAATAGCCTACTATATAAATGAAAGGATTCCCTTCACCACTAAGGAGGGCAAGAACTGTGCCTACCTGTAAACATAAGCGTTCTTGCAAGATTTGCACAGTTTTGCTGCAATTGATGGTAAGACATTCATGCTAACGTAAGTTTGTATCATGTTCTGTCAGTACAGCATACTGCACTAGAGAAAAATAGCCTGCAGTCATGTTTTTAATATGCACTATGGCTAACCTAGTCCATACAGAAACGTGCACCAAGCTCTTCGCTGGGCTCTAGCTGTATCCGTCAGAGGGAAAGGATCTTAACTGCTGCTACTCAAAATCTTTATCACAGAGGTCCTGCCATGACATTGGGAAGGTTGTTTAATCTCTTGTGCCTTGAGCTCCCTCAGCCTCTAAAGCTGAGGTAGCAGAGCATCCCAGCTCCCATCCCTGCTCTTATGGGAAATACATTAGATACTGCAAGCTTCTCAGTTTCAAATATATGCTATGACAGATCACTGCAGTTACAACATTATTCTTAATCTAGGCCATTATGAGTAAATTAAGGCTCCTCTGTGTCTTCAGTGTTTCAAGAAACAATTCCAGTTCCAAATAAGGAACTACCCCTGAATTAAAAAGCCGTTTTCAACATCATAAGTTTTTCAAGCTTTTTAACCTTTAAATAACGAAACAAAAACCCAAATAAACACTAAATAAAATAAGCTTGTCTAAAGTGACTAATATTAATTCAAGTGAAACATCATACCAGTTAGAAATGACAATGTAAATAACACTGAAAAACAAACACCTGAAACACAAATGCTCTGACCTTCTGCCAGAGATTGCTGTTTCTGTACCATAAAATTGCATTCAGCCATCCCACTGTGCTGGATGTTAATATGTAGGTCTCTCTTAAAACTCAAATTAGATTACAATGTTAGTAGGTCATAATGGAGGTATTGTTCTCATACTATGTGCCTTCCTGTGCAATTCTGCTGCTGATAACTACTCAAATCAGGGAATTTAGGTGGAAGGAGAATGTTATACCTTTTATGTCAACCCATCTAACAAATGTGAGTGTAAAGAAAAAACACATTTTGCATCAGCAAGTGCTCAAATAAGTATTTGCTTCTGGTATTAACACTGAGGACAAATTCCCAGGCATTTTTTCTGGTGTGGTAAACTGTATAAAAACTTACCCAGTCGGGTCTTTTAAATCAGAAGTGTGAGGCTCACGACTAGAAAGGGAAACAGGGGAAACCTTTATGCAGAAGTGAATTTGGCCATCGATGCAGTTTTACCACGTTGCCCCTGCACATGCAGTTTGAGATGCTTGCATTTCAATGACAGAAAACTTGCCTTTCTGCATGAGTATGTTGGGGCTACTGAATGGAAAAGATGGGACTGAAAAGGAAGATGTTTATATACTGTGCCAGTTTTCTGTCCTGTGGCCCAGTGAAGGGAGGAATTGCAATACAGGACACTATCTGCTACCACATGGAGCAACCATTTGAAAATAATAGTCCAGAGCTTGCAGAGGCTCCCAGTACAGGGGTTGCTGTCACTTGACTTTGTTACTGATCTGCAATCCACAAGTGCAAAAGTAGTATGTCATGGAAAACTTTGCCTTGGAAACAGCAGAGGGCTGGGACAGGAGCCCAGGGCGGGTCTGGCTCATTTCTCTGGAGCAGTCAGAGGCTGCAAGCACGGAGACAGCCCTCGCCACCCGAGCACATGGGAAAGGGAGCAAGCTGCTGGCTGCCACCCTGCTCTCTGCTTTCTGCCCTCTGGCTAGCAGAGGGTAGATTTCATCACCCACCTGCGTCATGACTCTTACGAGCAAGGAGCCTAGCTGGCAGTGTGTACACCAAGCATTTTATTCACAGGATTCAGATCCTTTTGACTTCTGTGAGCTTTTGCCAAGTCATATTCAGATCAATTCATAAGGTGAATTTGTGCACAATCACAGGACTGCTTCTGTCTCGCACCACAGCTGTAACTGAAGTTTTCACCTCTGCCTAAAGTGCCCTTGAAAATTTCTTCACACATTAGACAAGCATGCTGTAAGCATCTGGCTTGTTTAACCAAGAATAAAACTATGTAATTTAACTTTGCAAACACACCCCACAGCCTCTCAGTCTTGTCCAAAACATAAGACAAGTGTAGCATCCTTAGCACACTTCTAACTTCCTCCCTATAAGGTTTTAATGCATCTTAAAAATCAGGGGATAACAAAGGGAAGAGCCAACACTGTCCCGCTGTTGAAGAAAAAGGCCTGAAGTCTCTACTTTTGAAGGACTTTAAAAAATGCTACACTTATTTTTTTCCTAAGTCAAGAGCAGTGTAGCAATATCAGCCTTCCCTAGAGGCAGGAGTTGGATCAGATGGCTCTGGTGGGGCACTTCTAACCCAGTTTTTCTGTAGGTCTGTCTTGCACTACTTACCCCCAGCTGCACTTAGACAGATGCCAGATTACAAAGGCAAATGCTGATACCAGTCTTTGCTTACCCCCAAGTCTGACAGGAGTCTCACTGGGAGCCATAAAAAATTCAGTGAAGTCTTCATGATTTTATTTACTACTGTCATAAGGATTAATTATTAATAATAATTAATAAGGATGGAAACAGCTATAAAATAATAACAAATAAGAGTTAACTGTCATTTTGGTAAGGCAATTCTCTGATGATTTACATCACTATAATTTTAGGTCTCTAAGAAGCTGCTACACTGTGCCTTCACAAATATTTCTTTTTCAAAGCTTTCTTTTCACTTAGGATGATCTATCTCCAGGTTATACACAGAATGTTACACATTTTCTACGTAGACATACATAAGCTTACCAACATATGTTTGCAACACTGACAGGCCACTTCAATTAATAGGTATTACAATATTATATATGTTACAGTAATGGACCGAACTATTAGTAAAGTCTTCAAATATAAGAGTGAAACTAATTAGCTGAGACCATATGAGCACTTCCCCAGCTGCTAATGCAAAGCTAAATATTATATAATAAATAACAGCCTTAGCCAAAATTGAAGGTTGGAAAGAAAGTGTGTTGCTTCATTTATAGCTGTACTAATATCAGAAACACAGCATTTAGCTATATCCAGGCCATTGACAGGTGTGCCTTTGGCAAGACGCTGCTCTGAGAATTGTTACTGCTCACAGTTGCACAGGGGTGGAAAGCAAAAAACCAGACACACTGAATGAACCAGAGGCCTGCAGTTTAATACATAAAAACTCCTTAGCTTTCAGAGTGAGCAGCAAGATACTTCTACTTAAGGTCCAAATATAGAAGCTATACCTCAATATAAAGCATATATGTAATGACTTTATTGAAGAACTTGGATTCAAATTGAACAAATAGGGGAAAGCACACTCAAAACTGCAGAGAAAATACTCATATGGACATTTCCTTAGAAAGACTGAAACTCAGACCTAGGTAAAACTTACAGAGGAGCTCAGTTAGAAAGTGTCATTCCATTTGGCACAGGAGAAATTCACCACTACACTATCCAGGTTGGGGGGATTGGTCCCTGAAACACAGACACTCCAGCTTGACAGGTCTCAGGGTGTCTGGGAAGGTTTGGGTGCTTACATTTTTTCAGCCCCAAGGCTTTGTCCCTCAGATGCACTGCTCCTGGGGATCACAAGTCCAGAACCACCTTCTGAAACAGTAACTGCATTGAGAAGTGAAAACAAATAAAACAGAGCCAGGGACTCCATGGTGCAGTGAGACAGCAAGAAGTAGATAAACAACCAGGGCAGCTTAACATGGCAATTGCCTTCCTGCTGAACCAGTCCTGCGGCTGTCCCCGAGGCTCATCTGCATGAGTTCTTTCACAGAACTGTTGCAAAGCTTGAATTATTGATATCCGTGGAGCACAGCACGTCAGTAGGTACCAAAGAACACAAAATAAATAAATAAATAAATAAAAAGAGCAGAACCCGCATCCACTTAGAGCCTGCTGACAAAGGGCTGAATCTTGTTCTGATCCTAACCCTGCAGACAGGCCTTTCTGCTCCAGCTGCAGAACAGCCTACAGAAACAAGCCTCGTCACACTCCCACCTTGCAGTTAACCAGTCATGTTCCCAGGCTGTAATTTTCATTAGCCCTGCTTATTTGAGCACTAACACTATCTCTGAGCTAACTTTCAGGTTATAAGCAAGATGTCTTGCTGCTTGTTACTCGCTCAGACCAAGGTAATAGCCTTGAAGAACACGGGCAAACTATCAAGTACCAGTTTCTTGGTGACAGTTTGGAGACCAACACATGACATGTAAGACCTTGGGAACTCACACACTTTGAAACATACATTTCCTGCTTTTCCCCGTCACAGGGATGACTACCTAGCAAAATCTTCAAGGATGGTTGTTCGTGGCTATTTGCATTAATGAGGACCTAGAATTTCCAATTCCTAGCATGAGAGGACAAAGGATACAGGAATTTTCTCATGATTTCTTTTTTTTTGTTTTTCCCTGGAATGTCTTAACACCACAAGAGCTTCTGCCATATCCAAATCAAACACAAGCAGACTTTGTATCTTTTTTTTTTTTTTCACCAAATAACCCAAGTAAAGCCTATGTAAGCCCCACAGCTGTACTCACCTGCAGGAATAAGAATGAGATGTTGTCACTAGCATAGCAACAAACGGAGTAACATACAAAGAAGAAACATGTTAGGGTCATACTGCACCTTTTTTGCATGCTTTTGCATATGCTTACACCTAAGATAAGCAGTGCAGTGCACTTGAACATGACAATAAAGATGATAATGAGAACCTACTCACTTGAGTAAACATGCGTCAGAGAGAGACAGGGCATTCTGGGAAAACCAGAGCAGACAGCACACATTTTCAACGGACAATGAGATGAAATAGACCCTCGTTTCACTGAAGCCACTGGGACTCATGATTCCAGCTGCAAAGACACATTTCAGTATGACAGCCCATTGGAACAATGTGAATGGCAGCTGTAGAAGGATTTACGAAGATGATGTAGAGAAACAGATTGACTTTTGTAAGCTCTTGAAATAACTAGCAGCTGTAGAAGCTCATCTACGTCACCTAATCTGTCCAGCTCCACTTTGCAGGAATGCTCACAGCACCAGTAGCCCATCTGCAGTGCCACTGCACTGCCCTTTAGTTCACCGCATAATTACTCTCATTGTAAGAAACACTCTTAATGACTCGAGATTTTCTTGTTTCAGCTTCAGGCCATTGCACCTTGTCCTTCTTTCTTCTGAGAATGTGGGTAATTCCCTTCTTTCATTTGTACTATTATCTCTGCAATTATTTATAGTCTGTAACTGTAAATCTCCCGAGTCCTCCATTTAATACAGCTCTTTCAGTGCCTTTTTCTGCAGTATGTCTTTCTTTTCTATCATCATCCATTACTGGCATTGTATTGTCTCTATTTTTAAATAATTTTTATGATATGGGGATTTGATTGCATTGACCATTCTAACTGCAGCAAAATCACAGCTATAGGAATCCGGGTCTCATTATTTTAATACTATCACTTGGGAAACTGTAGGTGTATTTTATGTGACAGTGAAAGACTCAAAAGGCACAGGCAACCTCATTTTCAAATGGCAAATCACACATCCTAAATTTGGAAGGATAGAAGCAAAGCTCTGAGAATTCTCAAAATGAATGTTTAAAATCCTGCAGTTTTCTTCAACAATATGCTAAGAAACACAAGAGCAAGCAATCATTGTTAAATTAATAAATAGCAACGAGAATATCAGTCTGAAAGCAGGATCTCATAACAGAAATTGTTAACAAAACCTTTTCTCTAGGTGACAGTGAGTCCCTTTTACATATAACAATATAAAGTTAAAATTTAAATAATGGCATGTATTTTTCTGAAAAGAAGCCAAAAGCTCCAATAATAATAACAACTATTGGGAAATGCATGGATAGAGTTTATTGTACAAAATGGTTGGTGTATTTTAAAATTTTCCCAAACATTTATTTCATAAAAAAAAATCTGAAAATGTATTAACTGCTGTTCTGAAGAGACTAATCATCCAGTCACTTGAGGATGCATTGCAGACAATAAACTCTATTTCCACAATATTTAGCACTGAATTACTTAAGCCCTTGCCAAACATTGGTAAGTATACCCCCTGGAAATGCCTCTGACACATGGAAATATTATTACCTCCATTCTACTGGGCATAAGAGGGATTGACAAACTGAGCTGCACAAGAACATTTGAAAAAATTTCTACAAAGCCAAGCCATAAATTGAACCTAGATGTCCTGAGTTGCTGTTCAGTATCTTCTTTTTCTTAGAAAAAAACACACAAGGTAACTGCAGTTGAAAAGCCTATGGAATCACTCATTGTATGCAAATAAGTTTTTTCTTCTTGTATCAGGAGATGTTATGCTGTATTGGCATTGAAACTAACTGCAGAGTTCATGATAAAATGGATCCCTAAGGAATAACAAAAACATGATAAAATAGCAATCATGACAAAAAGATAGCTTTGAAAGGATACTTGCCTAAATTTTACGGCATGACAGACTTCAGGGAAAAAAAGGTATCAAAATCAGTCTAGAAAAGAAAGGCTGTATTAGGATAGAGCAGGACTCTGATACGGGCTACCAGACAGCATGACAGGCCACAGTGTTAAACGGGGGAATGATGTGTCAGGGCAGTGTATTAGTACTTGAGCTTTCCATACACAGAAAAAAATACTACTGATCACTGTCAGTTCTGGATACTTCAGCACACGAGTGACGTGATGGGTGTATCCTCACCAAGTAGCCAATGAAACACCACTGTGGTTGAATTTTTTTTCTGTTAAGTTTTCAACTCCAGATCTGGTAAGATCTGATTTGACTAGTCATGACCCAACTCACTTTAAATCGAATGAAATTATAGACAGAATTCAGTTCTCTATTGTAAAAGATCAAACTGTTAAAAATTTAGAGAACTAGTGAGTTTAAGAGTTTGCAATTCCTTCAAATGCTCATCAAGTGTATTAATAAAAAAAATAAAGTCCATTTCACATGTATTGAATATGATACCAAGATTAAAGATCCTCCAACTATTGCTCTATAGCTAAATTAATACTTGATTCACTTTTCAACGGACAATGAGTATACAGTCAAGAGTCAAGTGTACAACAGTTAAAGGAAAAAAAGGAAACAGAATATGAATTTCAGAAGTGAAACTCCAAAGATCTTGCAGAGGCATAGACAGTCTCTATCTTAAGAAATCCGCTATATGAGCACAAAATGAACATTGTTTATATTTAAGGAAGACAACAGGAGACGTTTCTCATAATGTTCAACCAGTCACCTCTAGTCTTGACTACAAAAATATACCAAGTTCAAGGACAAACAATAGAAACTTCATAAACTTCATGTGTGCTTGAAAAGTGGAGAAAGCACACTGTGGATTTACTAGAATTGGATTGTCCCCCGCTAACTTCAGTCTTTCTTTCAATAAGCCATCTGAATTTTTCAACTAACTAGCTAGATCAAGTCCACATGGCACTCAGTAAAGCATCTGACAGAGGCCAACACGGGAAACTATTAGTTAAGCAGCAAATGCTGGCAATTTGTACAAGAGTTGCCAGACAGATAACATATACTTTAAAGGGAACATGAAGAGTAATGGTGAAAAGAAAACTTTAGGATAAAGGAGATTATAAAGAGATGATCAGCATCTATCACATAAATATAATCGAATGTTGTGTGTCATCACCAGTAATCTAGCCACAGAAATTAAAAAGGGGGTTAATAAAATTAACTACATGAAGTTGGACAGCACACTTACTAGACAATATTAAACTAACTAACTGAAATTGCCTAAATGTCTGTAAATGGCATGCAGAAATGTCCATCTCTTCCCTTTGATTACACAGGTAAATTGCATTTCAAGGTAAACACTTAGGGTAGGTGAATACATACAGCAGAGACCATGACACCATCTGATGTAGCCACACAAAGGACACACAGGATGTCAGTCAAGGTACTTCTAGCAAGGAAAAGTATCAGTGTCAACTTAAGTGTCAGCATAGAAGGCTTGGACGAGACCCTCTGTGTAGCTCTTCACATCCTGGAATACTACCTACCTTTCTGTTCAGTCAAGAGCAGAAAAGGTGGATTCAAGCCAGAAGAGGACCTGCTGATCCCAAGCATAATGGTTAGGGGAACAGTCTATGACCAGTGAAGTGCCCAAAAGAGTTTGACTAGTCTAGCTTGGAAAAAAGGGGGATAAGGGAGGTCGGGGAAGAATGTCAGATGCAATCACTAAACACGAACATCAGTCTCAGGAAAAAAAACAGGAACAAAATTACCAGAATGAATAAATTCTGTGTGGGAATTAGAAGGCAACTAGGTATTGCAGAAACAAGACATCAGGGTACTCTTGACAAGGTTTGCAGTAGATGTCATTGTGAAAAAAACATAACCAAGAAAAACTCCTTCTTTTGAAAGCTGTTGTAATGAGGTCATATTTGACTTCACAAGACTAGAATGTATTTATATCTATCCTATCCAGGTATGTCCTCAGATAGCACAAGGCCTAAGGAAGATGATTCTCAATCTGCAGAACTAGAATCCATATATTGCTACAGACAGACACATTAAACACATTATATAATACTATTCAAATAGATAAACTATATTTCATGGCATCATTTCATTTCACAGAAGCAATTTCCTTAGAACAACATCTAACAACATTTCAGCATGCAGAATAGTATTATCTTGCATATAAATGCAAAGACATCAGTACTGATCAATTTCAATGTCATTTGAAATATAAGTAAACGCTGTTATACTGCATTTCCTCAGTTTGTAAATCTGTCTACCACTTCTTGCCAAACACCACCTGCATCAGAGAAGACTTTGACCATTTGCCTGTCGAATATCCCACCTCCTCCCCAACCACAGCATCCAAAAAAGACTGTGAAACTTAAACATATGGGGAAGAGGAAGGGCTAATGAATGAAAATAGCAAGAGTCTACAACACCCTTAGGAATGAAAAATGATATTTACATTTAAAATATGAGTAGGCAATGCAGAGTGTGACATGGGATCATTTTTGCAACAACCATGGGACATGGAAAACACAACCCAGTGTTCAAATAACTGATGAGCCCTGGGCAGATCTCTCGTTATGTCCTTAGTTTATCCGTCTTTTTGATCACCAAGAGGCACAGCCTGTCTTCCCCACACAGGGAGAACTTTCCTCACATGGCACTCTGCAGCTTACCCTTCTACGGAGGCACACTGGTTTTCTGCAACATTTTTTACCTTTTGTGTGAATAAAGAACATATTCAGAAATGTCTATATTCAGACAAATATGCTGTTTTCTGTTTCCACATTATTCTCCAAATCTGGACATTCCTAAAGTGATCCAGATCATCTGCTCACATGTCCATGTAAAGGGAAATTAGTATTTCTTATCACACATCTCTAGTGACACCCTCACCAGTATTTGGTTAAAAACTTCACTGCTATCATTTGGGAACCTCGTGTCCCACTAGACACTTGCCAGTAACATGTCTTTTGGTTTCCTATGCTTTGCAGGCAGAACACCACAATCTGAAGTTTCAACCCATTTATATAATTATTTATTTTCCAATTAATTATTTTTAACACACACCCTGTTAATGAGTGTACATTAAAGAAAAGCAAATAAACTTTGAATTCCTCTTTTTCCACTGTGAAATTTTACAAACATGCACTTCTGGTGGAATTGTAATAAATGCTCATATTAATAGATTTTCTTACAAGAAAATCTGATCAGAATATACCCCAGTTTATGTAAATTTCTAACTTCCAGTACCAATTTTGTTTTATTACTAAGCATATAGCATTGATGTCACATGATATTCTAAAGAGTATGTCATTTCTAAAGATAAACATAAAAAGGGGACGTAATCACACAGCTGCAAAATTGGAAAAGGCTGCATTTTGACATCACATTCTGTTCCAGTTCTGACAGAAATGGAGGTGTTGGGTTTTTTCCCAACTGAAGTTTTACCATATATTACTGAAAATAGAAGGGATAGAGAAGTTCTGGTTCCAAAGTGTGATGTACAACTGTCCCATTTTCAAGTTTACGCGCTGCAGAGTACTGCCAATGAAACACAAACCTGGGGTTTGAGAATAAATTAAATGCGCCCAGGTTCTGTTCCTAACATGACGTAGCTCTGTGATGTCTTCCAACACTGCGACACTAAATAAAATGCATTTTTGCTCTTATCACACATGCTTACAAACGGGGGAACCCCATTAGTAAATGACCATACAAAGGAAACCAACTAATTGGTGGCACTGAAAAGTAAATCCTGTCCTCACAGAAACCAGCAGCGAATTCCAATTGATGGTGTCAGATCAAGAACTGTATCCATTGTTTTAGCCATTGTGAAGAATACACCTGAAAGAGAAAAGTATTTTCTAGCCTCCTGTAGAGATGAACTATACATATTTCTTGCACCACTAATGACTAAAAAAAATTGTAAAAGAATGAATTAAAATCACCAGTGAGGCTTAAATTCTGCATAATTTTTACAGCTCAGATGATGATGGCAGGAAGAGTAAGAAGAACTTTTCTGTAAATCCTAATTCACCGTTTGTTAGATAGCCTAAGAACAATACAGGAAACGTGTTTTTTACTACAAAGTTGTGTGTTTGTTTGTTTGCCTTCTTTTTTGGCCTACAGCTGAAGGCAGATCACAGNAGGCCAAATTATTCCTCAGATACAGCCATGCAATCACATGGATCAGGATTCATGCACATACCTATTTTAAATTATTCCCAAAGGATGCATTCTCCCCCTCTCTCTCTCTCATCCTTTGTACGACTTCTCTGAAGTCAGTAATGCAGATCTTGGCTCTGCACTTCCAAAATACAGCTCTGAACACACCTCCTTCGTTTACTGTCAGTTCGGGCACCCAATGATCTTATGGGCAGTTAATATCTTTGATGGCAACACACAATGAAGAAAATATTTTTGCAACTGATCCTAAGGCAGAATGCTATCCCATCATACGTAGTTGCTGCTTTTTCTACCCATGAGGCCTTCCTTTTCTTTATTAGGTTGCGTGCTGTAGGTACATCCTCACTTCATGTTCTTCACCAGAGGAGCTGGAGGCAAAATCCCATTGATTTAAGACCCAAGGCTGAATTAGTAATCCCAGTGCTTCAGGAATTCATTTAGAAATGAAGGCTATATGGTCTTTAAGGCAAAAAAAGAAAGGCACACAAAACACACTAAATTCATATTATGTGTTCTCCAGAAGATCCTTTCTGCTCTTTATTTTCTCTTGTAAGTTGACTTTACACTCTATAACCAAGGGGGTAAATTAATTTTCCCACAGGATCCAAACCAAAAAATGGAACCACTTATCCACTTTTGGCAAGTCCAAATGCATCAACAGGTGAATCGATGTTGGAAAGTCTTGGGAGCCCAATATCCATGACAATTCCCAAAACAAAAGGTAATATGATGCCATTTGTTGTTACTTGTGTCGTATTTCAAGGCAAGGCAATGCCTAACTGGTTCGCTTAACTCCTTGGCAATACTTTCCAGCGTTTTTCAAGGAAATGCCACATGTTCAAGAATATGCATCAGTTACAGGTCAGAAAACAGGATGGACACTTGGAGACTTCTCTAAAAACAATTAGCAGTAATAAAACAATTATGCGTAATATCTAATACCATATACCACTTGACACTAGTTTTTTGCACACTCACAAACAGATTCTTCCACAGAATATCCACACAAAGATGGCATGTTCTATTACCACAAATGAGGAATCTGCAACAAACCTTCATATCCAGTGAAATCCCACTGAGTCCAAATACATATAGATATGTTAATTGTACTGAGCAATATATATATGTATTGTTCAGTATAATAGAAGCCCATCTGCTTAGTCCTGCATAATTGCCTATGTAGTTTTTGAAACATTAGTCCTGTACTCTGCACACCATATGCATTTATAGTGCATATTGATTATATATACACTACTGCAAATAATAACAGAAGATGGATGTAGTTCTGAGATAGACTGATTCTGAGAGCAGTACAGGAGCAAAACACCCTTTGAGACTGTTCTTGACTATGGGAACTTGCTTAACTGAGGTGGCAATGCCAGCTTTTCCTCACACTCACTCTCTGCATTCCTTGAGGTCATCCATTTTCTTCTCTACCTGCCATCTGCAGTTTCCTGGCTTCCCCAAAGCTGAAGTTCAATTCAAGCAAAAACCAGGCTGCAGGTCACACACAGAAACAAAGCAGATGATGATGCAGATGATATTTCCCCAACTGAAGACAAAAGGAACTGAGTTTACAAGAGCCAGCTCACATTCCCTACAAAATTCAGCAACCTTCCTAAACCTTAGACTATCCTGGGTGCTTTGCTCCTACTTTATCATTAGCACAGTAGGGCTGCTATTCTCCCAAGTGTGTGTATCTCCAATAGAAACCCATAATTTTATTCTGTTCTCCTGTACAGATATATTCTGGGTTGTATCCTAGTGTGTATGAACAAAGTGACTTTAACATGACTCTAAAATTCATTATACGCACTGCAGATCCTCCCAGATACCTTCTCATTCGCACATGAAGCAAGGCTTTGCAAGACTGTGACCACTGCAAAGGCACAAAACCTCAGTGCAGATGGCTCCCACAGATCTTGTAGATCATCTGGTAGTATCCAGCAGGTTACCTGCCCTTTTCTTCCTGCTAAGGAAGAAATTCTGAGATCCTTACGTGGAGATTCCACAAAAACCTGTGGATTATCAGACTCATGCATTTACTTACTGATGCACTTCAACTTAGTTGAAATGCCAAAAATTATTTTACAGCAAGTTCTGCTTTGGAGTCTAAACCCTAAGGAGTACAAAGAGCTAAGTATGTCCAAGACAGCAAGTTGGGTCCTCATCACAAAGCTAGTTGCAGGTCCTCATGGAGCAGTGATAATGCCGGGGACAAAGCCTACTTTTTCTCCTTCCAGTAAAACCTGTGTCTTTCGTAGGCAAACAAGGAAGGCCATCAACTACCAGTACACACTAAGTTATGTCCAGTTTTGTATTTCTGCATGACTGGAGTCTTCTTGTGTATTGCTGTAGTCAAGTTGTGTGCCTTACAAAATATTTCTCTAATGACAGTAGGATATCTGTGAAAATGCTGTTCAGCTCAAAGTACAGCAGATCACACGACAGTGAGCACCTGACTGAAGGCAGTATGTCATGCTGAAGATCTGCAAGAACAATGTTTTCAGCATGCCACTTACACTATGCCATCTTCCTGGGAACCCGACTCAATCCCCTTGTACACAACAGATTTTTGTTCCTTGAAGCAGCATACGTTTGCAAGAACTAGGCTATAGCATCTAATGCACATACCATCGAGGCTGGGAAAGCAGAGTCGTTGTACCTGAGACCATGAGGTAGAAGGGCTTTAGAGGCAAACACTAGGAACTGTTCTCTACACATCTATACACATATCAGAAAACTAATTTTCGGACATATTTCAGTTATACAAAATCAAATCTTGGCTTTTAAAAAAACTCTGACACATCAACTATTTGCCCATTTGGATGACGTGGACGCTCATTCATTACATGAACTCTGAGATAATACACTCTTAAGTTATTCATGAGGTAGTATGATTCGTCTTTAGTGTAGTCACGATACAACTGGATGCAAATCAAAAAGGATTCAGTCTGCAAATAATATATAAAGAAATATGACATTAAGGAAATACAGAATCTTAGAGATACTTGCTTCACTGGAGGAATCGTCCACATTACTGGAAAAGACTTAAAATATCAGGCTAATAAATTAAGACTTTCTTTCCAAGGAGAGATCCAGCAACCAGTTTTTTCATATTTTTTGGATGGAGCTGCTTGCTGAGGCTTATATATCCACTACAACATTAAAAGCACAGCACACAACATTACTGTAAAATAGCAAGTCTATGAAAATAAACGAAAAAAACCATAGGATTTCAGAAAGCACAATTTCGAATTCAAAGAGTGCTGTGTACAAACTCAAATTTGCATTTTGCCAGCCCTTCTCTTCTTTTTATATTTCACCACGGCATAATTGGATGTACAAAACACTACAAACGTGGAATAAAACTACTAATTCTCCTTCTTCAAATCAAAAGGTTACGCCTGTAATTACGCGCCTTTGACATATCATTTTGTGCAATTACTAGTTCACCATGATCCCCCGATCAGACAATGCAGAAGTAGTGATTTTCTTCCTCGAGAGCTGCGCCCGCTTCGTTTAAAATCAAGTTCCGCTAGAGAAGGAGGGAAAGCCCCACGGACGCGGGAGCATACGGTGGTGGGGCGGCGGGCACCGCGGGCAAGGAGCGCTTCTGCGGAGGCAGCGCCCGGGCAGCGCGCATTCCGGCACGCCTGCCCGCAGCGGGGCGGCCGCATCGCCCCCTCCCCGCGGCCGGGCGCGGCCGGCGGC
>VWZG01010816.1:151727-169720 GCA_013396735.1 Grallaria varia
GGGTCTCGGGCGGCACAACGCCTGGGTGCTGCAGCGGGGCACGATTTCTTGCACCATGCTGCGAGGAGGGTCTGCGTGTCCGGGAACTAGCGGGGAGAGGGGTGGGTCGGGGAGGATGGGGGCTCTGTTGTGGAGGGAGGAAGGGGAGCGCTCGGCAAGCCTGCGGCGTTAAAGGTGCTGTCAAACTACGGTGCAACTTCGGCTTTGTGTTGTCCAGTGGCGTTGGCATGGTTCTGAATCAGGGCCCGGGGTAAAACCACCATGAGGGATCTCCACCTGGTGGCAAGGCTGAGCCCTGCCAGCGCCGGGTCCCTTCTCCAGGGGCTGGGCGCCCGCCAGTAGCGCAGCTCGTGGCCGGCTCCAGGGCTGCCTCCCGGCGTAGAAGCTGTTTCTCCTGTGGCTGGGGTCATGCACGGGGGCTACTGATGGTCATTCAAAAATATTTTACTCTTGAGTGGAGGTTGCAATCATTTGGCTCACTCATTTCTTTCTTCAGGAGCTGAGGTCCAGGGCACTCCAGGTGGGAGGTGGGCAGTTGCCGGCTGCATTGTCATGTGGCTCTTAAATCTCCTCACTATTGCCCTGAAGTAGGCCAAAGTGTCAGATCTTTGCTGTGTAAGCAAAGTATGCTAAGAGGTAGCTGGACCTCACAGTCCTGCGTGCAGTAGTTCAGACACCAGGTCAATCAGATAGTGCCCAGCTAGGGCATTGCTGTATCCAGTCTACATACAAAGAGGAAGAGGAGAAATGTCTGCCAAGTCAACCCTCAATTCCCAGTCATGGGCTCCCATGCCCAGTCTACAACAGACATGACTAAACAGCTGTAGTATGAAGGGCCAAGCTGTCTGGCACTGAAACTGCTAGTGCAGGGAGCTTCGAAATGATCACAAAAGATATGCAGTGGAGGATAACTCCAACAAGTCAGACTGACTCTTCCCTCAATTTGAGTCAGTGACTCCATCAGCTGTCTTCTACTACTGGTTTCAATTGCCAGGATCTGGAAAAGTCTGAGTTAGTTCCTGTATGAGCTCTCACAAGGCTTCCCAATCACTGTTGCAAGCTTTTCGGGGACTTGGTGTCATATGACAGTATACAAGGGTCACATGTTTGAGGCTGCCCAGACAAGTAATCTGACAATTTGCTTAAGGGGCTGAGTCTAGCAGGGATAGCAGAGATATGGAAAAAGGTAGTTTAACTTGGGTAGTCAGCGTAACTGTGCTCCTTCACCCTGCACTCATTTCTGCTTATGAGCCAACTTCTAGTAAGTAGTTACCTGGGGAATGGTAAAATAATACGTTAGCAATCACAGGCTGTGATGTTACTGGTCATCTACATTTTTTTGATTAAGCCATATTCCAAGGAGGTGAAAATATGTGAAGGTGGTTCTGGTGTATGAGTAGCACATAATGAGAAGCTTTGAATTAGTGGCTAATTGATGCTGATCTAAAAATCGTTAAGTGTTTAGTGACTGAAGGTGTAGTTGAAGTATGGCTCCTGTTGCTTTGAATAGAGTGGATTAGACTTGTAGTGTCATGACTAAATGGTTAGCTGGTATTGCAGAAGTGTGCTTGGTGTTATACAGGGAACCTCAGTTACTGGCTGGAACTAACCTTCAACTAAACTGGAGTTCATTCCAAGTGGCCTTTAGAGTTTGACAGACATCCTCAGAAGTAACAGCAGATGTTGACCTTTACCTTTGTGCACCTGTGTGGGTGTTAGGTGATGTCAATTTTTTTATTTGTTTGTGGACTAACGAAAGTAGTTGCTCTGACATTTCATTTGGTATCAGCCGCAGAAGCAATGTTATCTTCTTAGAACAGCTTGTTGTAAGGGTTGTAATTGTAAACTTAGAGCTGTTATTCCAAGCTCAGCTGCAGTTTCATTTAGCCTTGTTTATAGATTCCCTGTTGCATTTGGTCAAAATAGTGTGATGTTTGTAACTCACAATGTACTCAATAGTCTTAGCAAGCCTTTTCTGGTTATTCTAGGTTGAAATAGAGTAACTAAGGACTGTGGAGTTATTT
This sequence comes from Grallaria varia, assembly GCA_013396735.1. Classification (NCBI taxonomy): domain Eukaryota; kingdom Metazoa; phylum Chordata; class Aves; order Passeriformes; family Formicariidae; genus Grallaria; species Grallaria varia. The sequence continues at coordinate 153,752 of VWZG01010816.1, forward strand.
TGGGATCCCCTTAGTGACAGGCTTAGTATAATATCAGTGTATGCTATTTTGGGAAAGGTTGGCTGTTCTCACTTTGAATGCCTGGATGAGAAAGTCTCAAAACTAGCAGCAGTCAGTTGTTGCATGTTTTACCTAGTAGTACAGTTAAAAACTGAAAAATGTGTGATCAGGGCTTGCAAGCAGAAGGTTACTTCTATTAGAGGTTGCTGGACAACAAGGTGATGTCAGGCTCAGAGCAAGCTGCTAGCTGTGGTTGCTACACCTGCTCTAAACTGGCTGCAGTGTGCCTCCTAGCACAAAGCAGGCTATTTGTTTGACAGCTCATGACCAAACAGTAGTAGATTTACAAAACCATACTATTAGAAAACGTATCCTGGTGTGTCCCCAAATGGAAGAGGAATTGAGAGGTGGAAATAGGACACAAGAGCTGATGTTCTGATTTCTGGCACTCTCTGAACACAGTTCCCATGGAAAGAGTCAGCTTTACTGTGTCTGACAAGTGGGTTATTGCTTTATTCCACCAGTAAGGCTATTAAAACAAACATTAATAGAAGTCAATAAGCTGCTGTTTCAAATCTTTTGTTTTGATTATGAATTTACATGAGATATTCAGCAGGTAGAATTGCATATGTTATTCTTTCTTGTACTCTGTCCAGGATTTGTGATTGCCTAGGGCCTGATGGCTAGCCAATAAAATGTAAAATGGCTGAATAGCTTCTTTCTGTTTGGAAACTGTCTTGCATTTTGCTCATCATACAGAGAAGATATAAAATAGCAAATTATACTCTTCCAAAGTTTGATGCCCTTCGGAATGCCAAGGCAAAGTACCTTCACTAAATAATGCAATTAACCAAGAGGGGACCGTAGGTCTTGCATTGTGCTGTAGACTTATGCAGCCAATACTAATGCATGATCTTACACACTTGCCTGCATGCATTATGTGAAACAGCTCTGGCTTAGCTGCTGAAAAAGCAGTCTGCTGCTTTTTGTGGTAATTATAACATTGCTACAAGACAAAGTAAGTTCCCCTAAGGGATGGGGTCATACAGTTGTAGAGGTGAAGATACTCTGGAAAATGCAGTCTAGGGACTGTGTAGAAAGCAGTATCTTGAGTACTCAAGTGTATTAACAAATCAAGACTTATCAGTTGTGAGACAATAGACTTAATTGCAAAAGGAAGTGATAAATTATCCTGCTTTCTTAGCATCACATTTATTTTAGTGTACACTAAGGAATGTCTCTGGGTGCCATTGTTGGAGGAGTAACATCAATCATGAAAACTTGTTCAACTACAGAGCAATTGTCTAAGTTATCTTTACAGACATCTCAGAGATTCTCCTGTAATGTGTTAGCAGCAGAGTATTGAAATGCTAATCCAGCTTGACATTAATCAAATTTAAACCCCATTTTCTTAAAGTTTGTAGTGTTCTGAGAATGCCATGCTAGGTGCTAGACAGCAGAAGTAATTGTGTGCACATATCCATCTGTCTTGCAGACTTGACCCTGCCTTGAAAAAGAAAACTAAGTAAGAACAACATTGAGACTGGTTTGGGGCTGTTTGGCAGGCAGACTGTCATAGTGCTTAAGCTCTACACTTGTATTGTGAAGGAAAACTTTTGGCTTTACTTTTGTAGTTGAATACGGTCACTACAAAGATTTGGAGCTCACATCTAGTGTCATCTTGATGTTATGCTGGTTATCAATTTGGGTAGCTTCCTGATCAGCAGTTGGGGAAAGTGAGAAAGTTTTTCTAAAAGGTATTTGGGCTTAGGTTCCCTTTTTTCATTGAAGGTGCAAGAGCAAAATGTGAGGAATCCCACTTTGCTTGTAGTAATGGACGTTGTATTCCTCAACTCTGGAAATGTGATGGTGATGAAGACTGTTCAGATGGCAGTGATGAGAGTGCTTGTGGTAAGTAATCAAAGTAATACCTCTATAGTAGTTCTTGCTAGTTGCAAGTGAAGGTTTAACAGTGAATAGTTGGAGAGATGCTTATTCTGTCCGGCCCTGCTGATAGTTGGAATACAAATACAAAGAAGACAAATGCTCTAAAACAACTATGTGACTCTTCTGATGCCTTATCTCTACCCAGGCAGTTAAATTTTCCTGAATGCTGTCAAACTCACCTGAAACTAGTGACTGAAACAAAGCTTGACCAAAATTCTTCACTTGTGGGGATGAGGACTGACGAGAACAGAATAGGTCTGTTCTCATTGGTTTCTTGAATACATAATGAAAGTTTGCTGTTAGCACTCTGCAGTTGACTGTTCTGTGGTTAAATGCTATTTTATATGTGAAAGTGTTTCTTCTGAGTCTCCTATAAACACTAAGTCTACCTTTGGCTGCCAGCCCTTGCTTTAAACAGATGCAGAAGCCAAGACAGATGACTAGATGTACTTGGAGAGGAGGCAAAACATACTCAGTATCCAGCACTAGTGTGGTTGAACTGCCAGTCTGCTCAAACAGAGCTAAACTGTTACCTTTGAGTTACATACTACCATGCTTCTGTAATGACAAATCAAATGCCTCAATAATAAACTTGGAGTTCAAAACCTGAATATTGATATCAATAGGGCTTACTTTAACTCAAGTCTGTTCAAAGCAGCAGCTAATATACTGAGTTAGCCTCCATTAGCAATAGTCATCCTTCACTGCCCGCTTAGATGAATATAAATATTTATCTGTGCACAGAATAACCCTCTAGGAAGTGTTAAACAGCACTGTTGTTAGTCTGGTGAAGGACAACACCAGACATCCAAAACCTAAGGATACTGAATGACCTTCCCAGGGCAAGGAAGCTTATCAGTGACAAACAAGCTGAGCTCTAGTCTCTGAACACGTGGCTGTCTTTCTCCCTTGCAGTGAAGAAGACTTGTGCCGAATCTGACTTTGTGTGCCTCAGTGGACAGTGTGTGCCTAACAGATGGCAGTGTGATGGAGATCCAGACTGTGAGGATGGGTCTGACGAGAGTCCTGAACTGTGCCGTAAGTGAACCTGGCTTGATAGCATAGGCAAGCCTGGGTGGAGTACCATTCTTGCCTGCTTGCAGCCTGGTTCTTCTCCTAAGGAAAGGATAAACTTGTCTTGGAGAGGACCTTCCTAAGTGCTAGCTTGGCTTGGGCCACCTCAAGGTCTTGTTGAGACTTTTTACTGCTTAAAAAGATGAACTCTGTGCCGGTCCTGGTAAAAGATAGCACATACAAGGTTTTGCTGACAGTCTGAAGCAGCAAGCACAATATTCCAGGCCTGACCATTACTGTGGCTTGTTTACCAAGTGATCACTGTTCTCCAAGGCAGCTGCTTTGCAAGTGCAGTCCCTCTACTATCAGAGCTTATGTAGGGACTGAGTGTCTGACTGTATTGGAGGTGGGAGTGGAAGTGCAGAGGCTTGACTGTGAGGTTTCATGATTAGCAACCCCAGTTTTAAGTGTGGTGACTCATCAAGGAATATTGATCCAGGAACCATCATCCCTTTGTATCAGTAGGATCCACACTGAGGAATACTTCAGCCCCAAGTCCTACTGCACTGTGGCATTACTTCTGCCTACTACTATGTGTTATTGCTCAAGCTTCTACGGTATAAGCTGGTGTGCAGTCATAAAGCCACTACTAGAAAGATACTCTTATAATCTAATCTTCTGGGAGTTGAAAGCATCTTCTTTTACTGAACTGAAAGTGTAACCTTTTCCATGATGAAGCCATCAACTTTGATGAATGTTGGCATCAAAGTAACTACAGCTTTGTCCGGAGGCGAAACCTTTCAGTCTCAGCTTTTGGGACAACTGCTGAAACCCAAGATCAGTAGCTCTTAAATTGAACTTAAACTTTTTTCAATAGATATGAGAACATGCCGGGTAAATGAAATCAGCTGTGGTCCTCAGTCAACCCAATGTATCCCAGTGTCCTGGAAATGTGATGGTGAAAAAGACTGTGACAGTGGAGAAGATGAAGAGAATTGTGGTAAGGGAAGAAATGATGGCTGCGTAACTCTGTTTGAAATTGACTAGTCTGCAGAGGAGCTAGCTGGGTTGTGTACCTGGGAAGATAAATTGTTCATACTATCACTGATCTCCTACATTCATCTTGTATTGCAGCCACTTAAAAGAGCAAACTTTTTCTTGCACTCCTCTATCCTGCCAAGTTAAAAGCTGCACAAATACAAGCTATTCAACATCTGTCTTTCTTCTCTGGCTAATTTTAACACTAGCCATAGGCTTAGTCACATGGCAGGCCAACCATCAGAACTTGTTCTCTGGAGAGTTTCTGAACGGGTAACTCTTGTTGCTGCTTGCATTAAGAAAGTGTCTCCTAAAAGTGTGATAGTGACTTTTAGCTAAGGGTGCAGCTGATCTGCTTTATAGCTCTATCCTGAAGTATTCTGGGGAGGTGGATTTCAGGTGCTCGGGTGGAGGGGATGACCAGCATCAGGCTGGTACTCAAGTAGATCTACCACTGGCAGCGGCGTGCAGCATTCTTTGCTTATTCTAGTGAATCTGCATACATATGAGTTGTCTCAGGTGCCCTGAGACAGGACCAAACCAAAGCCACAGGGCTGGCTTCCAGCAGAACCACCTTACCTGGATGCCTTAATGAGACAAAGATCTCCAGACTTTTGCTATGTGTCTGTGGATTTGCTGCCTTACTCCTCAAACAAATACCTTAATCTGACAAGTAAATCTACAGACAGTGTTTCTATTTAAGCTGACAAAAGTATCAGCCTAGGCATACTGAGTTGCTAGCAACACTGCTGTTAAACTTGCATAATTAGGACTGGCATAAGCTATGTCCGTGTGCTTAACCACAGGATCAACTGGTGCCAGATCTTGATCTGTTATCTCTACTGGCCAAGGCAACTGGGCCACTGCTGTCTTGGGGACCAGCACAAAACGCTTCAATTTCAAACTGCAGTACATCCTGACCATCTGATGACATTAATCTTAATCTGTACTCTAGAGTTAGCAATTCTCTCACCTGTCTCTGGTTCACAGGGTTTGAACCTGTTTTCTGAAAGGCTCAAAATCTGAAGCACGGACAGCCTAGCTACTTCAGTAGGTTATTTTCACAGAGTAGTTCAGGTCTGATGCCTATTACTCATAATGACCACTGGCAAGGAGAATGGTCTGTGGGATCCAAGTGTCTCATAGGGGGTCAGTAGGGCTTGCCTAGAGCCTTCTACAGGATGCTGGTCTTCTATTGGCTAACAGCTGATGAAGAACCTGCAAAGCAAAACACCTTCCTACTAAAGTCCACCTTCTAGTGATAATCTACTAATCTCTCTTATTCCTGTTACCCCAGGTAATGTGACTTGTAGTCCAGCAGAGTTCACATGCAGCAGTGGGCAATGTATTTCCAAGAGCTTTGTCTGCAATGGTCAAGATGACTGCAGCGATGGCAGTGATGAACTGGAGTGTGCACCTCCTACCTGTGGAGTTCATGAGTTCCAGTGCAAAAGCTCCACTTGCATCCCCATCAGCTGGGTGTGTGATGATGATGCTGACTGCCCTGACCACTCTGATGAATCTCTAGAGCAATGTGGCCGCCAGCCTGCGCCACCCGTGAAGTGTTCTGCCAGTGAGGTGCAATGTGGCTCAGGTGAATGTATCCACAAAAAGTGGCGCTGTGATGGAGATCCTGACTGCAAGGATGGAAGTGATGAAGTCAACTGCCGTAAGTTAACTTGGTCCTTCTCTCGGAGGTACTGCTTGGCTTCTGTTTTATTTTCTTTCCTTCAGTAAACCTCAGAATTAAGTCTGTAATGGCTGTGTCCTCAGCTTCTCGGACCTGCAGACCAGACCAGTTCAGATGTGAAGATGGGAACTGCATCCATGGGAGTAGGCAGTGTAATGGTGTGAGAGATTGCCTGGATGGCACTGATGAAGCAAATTGTAATAATGGTAAGTGTGGAACTAAACAAGAATAAAGTCTTTGCTGAATATCTGTTGAAGCTTGTAGTTACCCTCACAATCTTCATTATTTTAGTTATTCAGTGCTCTGGACCTGGCAAATTCAAGTGCAGAAGTGGAGAATGCATAGATATCAATAAAGTGTGTAACCAGCAGAGAGACTGCAAGGACTGGAGTGATGAGCCCCTAAAGGAGTGTAGTAAGTGAATAAACTCATTACACCATGTTGTCTACTAGATATACTTGGATACAGCCTTTGAGCTGTCAGATGTTGGTCTGTAATGCTCATCTGCACTTTTTGGTGGCAAACGTACAACCAAGACCAACATATTTCAAAGACTAGTTTTATCCTAGCCAAACTGAATATCTTCTCTGTGGCCAGAAGGCACTTGAATGCGTTAGAAATACTGAAACTTTCAGGACCTTCAATCTTTGCTGCTGTCTACTTGTAACATAGGTAAGAGACTGACAGCTGAACGAACCTGAATTTGAGGATGGTCTCTTGCATGTGACATCAGGTGCCAGAATAGTTAATCAGATATCATAGGCATCATTAGAAGAGGGATGGGTACCTGGTAAAGTGTTTTATGACTAAGACTAAATATGCATGCTTTCTCAGAAGTGGCCAATTCCTCTCTTCCAGACAGAAATGAATGTCTGGTGAACAATGGCGAATGCTCTCATATCTGCAGAGATCTCGTTATTGGCTATGAATGTGACTGTCCAGCTGGGTTTGAGCTTCTAGACAGGAGAACCTGTGGAGGCAAGTATCCAGTAGTTTAATGTAGACCCTAGTGGTGGTATTGGAGGTGAGAATAAATTAAATTGTTGATTTTACAGATATTGATGAATGCCAGAACCCTGGTATCTGCAGTCAAATCTGTATCAACCTGAAAGGGGGCTACAAATGTGAATGTAGCCGTGGCTATCAGATGGATCTTGCTACTGGGGTGTGCAAGGCTGTGGGTGAGTTTTGGCATAAGACTTCTATATCCCCAATTTAAAATGAGCTAGCAAGGGATTCACTGTTTATGCTGCTGTGGTTTTGACACTAGCTGTTGTGCTGTTACCAGTGTAACTTGTACCTATCTGGACACTTCTCACACTTCAAATGATGCCATGATATAGTACTTAATGCCTGACATAAACTACATGTGTCTGCTCTCTGGGCAAGAGGACCCTTGTGGAGGGAGAAAAGGATGAGGTATGGTTAAAGCGAAGACTTCTGTCAGTTTCTGCTAGAAAGCGTGGAATGACAAATACTAAATATGATGACTCTTAAAACTTCTTGTAAAAGAACATTATATAATTGGATATCTAGAGGTACAGATAACACTTTCTCTTTTCACAGGGAAAGAGCCATGTCTAATTTTCACCAACCGCCGGGATATCAGGAAGATTGGCCTTGAGAGGAAAGAGTATATTCAGCTAGTAGAGCAGCTAAGAAACTCTGTAGCTCTCGATGCCGATATTGCTGAGCAAAAGCTTTACTGGGCTGACTTCAGCCAAAAAGCAATCTTCAGGTAAGTGGACTCAGCTTCTGAATCTAGTGTGCCTCCCTAAACCATCCCATGTTTTACCCAGGATATTTCTCCAGTCTCTGGTAATGAGAACTAGAGCTCTGATTTCCTAAATAAAAAGTATAGTTGATGCAAGTTCCGACAACTAGCAGTGTGCACAGCTGCTATGATTGTACAGAAAGCACTCAGTGGGAAGTCCCACATGTACCTTCTGCATTGACAGCCTGAGATCTGTGTGCAGTATTTGCTAAGGCATGCCAAGGGATAGTATCAGTGTCAGAGAGGGTTGAAAGCAAGTAATTCTTGTCTTCCAGTGCCTCTATTGATACCCGTGATAAAGTTGGAACACGCATCAGAATACTGGACAACATACACAGCCCTGCAGGAATTGCTGTTGACTGGGTTTATAAGAACATCTACTGGTCTGACTCAACTGCAAAGACCATTTCAGTGGCTAGCCTAGATGGCACAAAAAGAAAGGTTTTGTTTCTCTCTGAACTAAGAGAGCCAGCTTCTGTTGCTGTAGATCCTATCTCTGGGTGAGTATTTGTCCTGGTTCTTCTAAAAGAGTGGACATACCAGCTACTTCATGTTCTGATAACTGACTTAGGTAGCCTTTGTTAGTTATTGATCATAATAAAGAGTGATACTACACAGTACTATAGTGCATCATACAACATAAATTCTGCTTCACAGCTTTATGTACTGGTCAGACTGGGGTGAGCCAGCAAAAATTGAAAAAGCAGGAATGAATGGATTTGACAGACAGCAGCTTGTGACAACAGAAATCCAATGGCCTAATGGAATTGCTCTAGGTATGTTGAACTTGTCTCTGTGCCAGAGATATTCTGGAGCTTTAGCAATTTTTTTTGCTACAAAAGCAAAAAGGTCGTCATTCAGAGAGCTATTTTCAGCTTCTGAGAAAGGGAAGTTGTTTCTGCATGCCTGGAGACACTGCAACAGGCATAGAAAGCACTTCTCAGATACTGAAATAGTAACTTTCCTTGCACTGCTCTATACTATAGTTGAGGCACAGGCCTCTTAGGCATCACTGCAGCAGCCCTCTGCATCCTGGAATGGTAAGAAACTAGGGCAACACTGCAACTATTCTTAAACGTGTGGGTGTTTCAATTCTTGCAGGAGGCTTTGGAGGTATTATCCATGTTGATAGTAAATGTTTGATGTTTTCCCCTCCTAGATCTTGTAAAAAGCCGCCTGTACTGGCTTGATTCTAAACTACATATGCTGTCAAGTGTGGACTTGAATGGCCAGGACCGTAGAATTGTGTTGAAGTCGCATATGTTTCTTCCTCATCCTCTTGCTCTAACAATATTTGAGGTAAGAATGACTTCCTGTTGTCATTGTCAAAGATCATCTTCCCAGTATGTGGCAGGCAAGGATTGTGTGGGGTAGACTTCAGCTGGCCTGAAGTCTACCCCACACAAAGGATGGGGCTGATAACACCATGGAGGTAATGGGATGCAATGACATTGTCTTCTAGGACCGTGTGTACTGGATTGATGGAGAAAATGAGGCAGTCTATGGTGCCAACAAATTTACTGGATCTGAGTTGGTTACCCTAGTGAACAACCTCAATGATGCACAGGACATCATTGTGTATCATGAACTTGTTCAACCTTCAGGTAACTTCAATGTAGTTTGTAGCTGTCAGTATATAGTTGTAAGAAGCTTACCCTGCTTGGGTGGTGGCAAATAGTATCCCTTTGCTGTATAGCCGTTCTATTTCTACTTGTGCTTGCAGCTTCTGACACAGGCACTCCCACTGGGATTGAGAAAAGGTCTAGTTGCAATTGCTCTCTCTTGGGCACAGCAGGTATAAATCTATAACCTGCAAAGACAAGTAGTCTACTAGAACAATTACTGAGGAAATGATTATGCTATACACAAGGATCATGAAGTTTCACTCTTGTTACTTGCTGTACCAACAGGCAGGAACTGGTGTGAAGAGAATGTGGTGAATGGAGGGTGCAGCTACCTGTGCCTGCCTGCTCCTCAGATAAATGAACATTCTCCAAAGTACACCTGTGCATGTCCTGTTGGATACTTCTTGCAGGAGGATGGTCTAAGATGTACAGGTATTGCAACACAACTGAAATCTTTCCCAGGATGGATGGGGAAGGAGTAGGGGAGTACTGGACCTATTAGAGGAAAATATGGCACTACATGCAGACAGCTTTACTTAAGTTCTTCCCCTTCAAAATTAATTAGATGAGATTGTATTCTAACATGCATTAATATGGCCCTCAAAGTCTGCAGGTGCTGTTAAAAGTTTATGCTTGGCTTCTGCATCCTCATCATCATTTGCAACAAGACCCTGGACCTCCGTGGCTTTCTGCAGACAGCAAGCATATGCACAAAACGTACTCAGCCCCGTATAAAATACAGGGTATAAACTAACATGGCTCTACACAGTGTTGAAAAGTTGATCAGCTAATATTGTTGTCCAAGGAAGTTTGTCTCCTTTTGTGGTGCAGATGAACATGCTGCTGCTACTGTTTTCAGCACTGACTATATAGCAGGCTTGTTTGTCCAGTAGTGTGGAACTAGAGACTCCAAGGTGCCACTGATTATATTGCATGTTAATTCTGACTGCCACAGTTAGTGCTGAATGGGAGGATATTGGCCTCAGTTGGCTGCTCTAAAAGGTTGCTATGGGTATCAGAGTCTGACTGAACTTGTGGAACTAAAAGCTCACTCAGAAAACCTTATGTGAGGGATGGGAGGGCTTAATATTATTGTGGCTCTAAGTACCTGATTACTGTCTGGCCTTGTTCTTGGAACTATTTTTCATCAGAAACCCTCTGCTGAGGATGTGCTAGTGAAATAAACTAATGTCAGTGTTCCTGATAAAGCTAACAAGCTGCATGATCATTTCTGCCATCTGCTAAACATTCACTACCATGGCTCTCATAGCAAAGCCATTGCAGAACTTCAGGATTAACTGGGTTCTTGATCTATAATTAGTTACAGGTACTGGAACAACTGTGGCTTACACTGAGGCTAAAGATACCAGCACAACAGAAAAATCTCCAACTGTTGGACTAGTTCCTGGAGGTACTGGTCCCAATAACTCACACTGCTAAACATTAGTGAAATTAAAGAAAACTGACCCATTAGCTTACTTGGAAGCTTTCTCCTTTGCATGCAAGTAGAGAACACAGGCCAGATCATGTGTGTAGTACAACAGCTGGAGCATGTGCTAAACAGGGTTAGTTCACTTATGACAGTGTGGAACCTATAGGTTCCATGAAATCCCAGGAGTGTTCAGAGGAAGAGAAACAATAAAAAAGCTTCCTACTAATACAGGATGAAGCCTGTTAAGTTATTCTGTAGTGCATTACTGAGAAGCTAATATAGTACAGCTTCTGAGCTTGGGAAGTGTATATTACAATCTGCCAGCTGGTCAGTAAGCAAATTCACTACTTAAAATTCTCGTGCAGGGTTTGATGCTAACAGTACAACATCTGAAGTAACTGCAGCTGGAAGAACATCAGCGACTTGGATCATTCTTCCTGCTGGTGAGTACAACATTCACTAGCCTTTTGGACCCTGTATGGTGGGACAAGCCAGTCTTAGGAGCTTGACCTGAGCCTACTCAATGTTTGCAATCTGTCTCCCCAAAGTGTTGCTGGTGATGGCTGCAGCAGCTGGCTATTTCATGTGGCGTAACTGGCAGCACAAGAACATGAAAAGCATGAATTTTGATAATCCAGTCTATCTGAAAACTACAGAAGAGGACCTCACAATTGATATTGGAAGACACAGCGGTTCAGTGGGACACACCTACCCTGCAGTAAGTAAACATATTAATACTTGGAGTAGACAGACTGCCAAATGATATGTGACTTGAGTTTTGGAGAGATATCTGCTTTTCAAAGCTGGTGGCTGCAGTCAAACCATAGGGCTGAATGAACTGAGAACTTGTCTGTTCCTTTAATGAAGGTTGAAGTTGTAGTAGGTAACTGGTGTCTTACAATAAAGATGGAGTAATCACTGCTGAATGTGGTTACTAGCCTGCAGAATTAGCTAAGATATGTGGGGTTTCTGTAATTTGTTAGTACTCTTGTAGCTAACTTGTACTTACTTTGTTACAGATATCTGTTGTAAGCACAGATGATGATATGGCCTGAGCACTGGATCAGCAATCACTTTCAGTTTACTTGTGTCTTACACTCTTTGGGGATAGTAACCAGGTTTGTGGCTGAAGGACTTCCTCCATTCTTGGAAGAAAGAAAACACTTTCTGTATTTATGGAACACTTCTGTAAATAGCTATTTTATACAGCTTAACAACAATCTCTGTAAATACATGTCCACAACAATTCAGCTGTTTGTGGTTACAGTTTTATCAGTAACCCTAGGTTGGTTAGTCAGTAACACCACTGACCAAATATAAAGCACTTTCCATAGAAAGCCATATTCCAGCCACAACTTGTAACACCTGTACATATGTGTATAGGCCACTTGTAAATAATTATTGGAAAATCACTATCAAGCACTTTGAAATACTTCAGATGTAAATTATTGTACACTGTCTTTTTCAATGATTGGGGCAATGGCAATAGGAAAAAAACGGGTTACTATGATTGCCAAAAATTTGTAAACATAAGTAATTTTGTATGTATGATTGTTTCAATCTTGTCTGTTACCTCTTAGAGGCCTACAAGAACGAATGATTTTTAAGAAACCACTGTAAAACCCAAATGCAGAGGAGGGGATAAAAATAAAAAAACATTAAGCATTTAAAGTATTGTTCTCTATTATTATGTTAGCAGTGAAGTAAAACAGAAAGTTTTAGTAGACTATACTACTACTGTCAGCCAGATCATGAAGTATTTCTTCAGTTTCTTCAGCAGTACTCCAGACAGGCAATACACTACTGACTTGTCAGATAACAGAGGTTTGTACTTGAGACTAATACTCTGCAGAGTACTGGACAGAGGGGATCTCCTATCATAGGAGTCTAGCTGGACTTCTGAGTTAGGACTGACACTGGCTAAAAATACACAACTGCTATTGCAAGCTCTTCAGAGGCAGCATTGACAGACACACTGGGTGGAGGCAGGTCAAAACATTGTCTACCATGTCAGTATGAGGTCCTTCCTTGCAAAGGATGTTATGCACAAGCTCACAGTGGTGTCAAGCTGTTAGCAGTTATTCCTTATGGCGAGTGGAAGTTGGGTTGTTGTGGTTGCTACACTTGTGCACAGAAATGTTAGAATTGTGACTCAGCAGCTCCTCATGGCAGCCTGCTTTTGGAGGTTCAGTACTCAAAAGCCCTTGTTGCTGCATGTGGAATGACTGAAGTCTGTCCCCTGCAATGCACATTAATGAGCTAGGGTCCCCTTCCCTGTGGCAACTCAATCCATTGCAATGGCTGTAAGATACCAATCACTTGGAGTGCTGGAGCCTCTTGGTTGACTTAGGAGTGAAAAATAAATTGTACAACTGCTCTGAGTCTGGGAAGATACTACTTATCATAGATGAGTATTACCATACTCCTTGAGTGCTAATTGTAGTAGTACCAGGTATGCTCTTTATCCGCTGTACACTTATAGCTCATTCCTGCAATAGAGAAATATTAAGACTGAATTAACTTGCAGATTCTATGATTTTCAAGTATTTTGCTAGGCGATCAAGTTTAAAGTAAAGAAAGCTTTTGATCTTGATGGCAAAACTACTTTGTATTCTTCCAATTGAGTAAAATGTAGATTCCCTAGTTGTTAGTAGTTTCCTTATGACAAACTGTTTTTCTGTAGTAAAATTGTTGTTTGTTCCCTGACACTTCATGATCTTGGCCAGGAATTGCCACCCCATAGCTGTTGTAGTATGAGATGCTACTTAACTGTTGCTAATCCTTCCACCTTCAAGGTAAGAAAAAAGTACTTTAAATGGCATGCAGGTTCAAGGCTAAGACATAGTTTGGAAAAAGCAAAAATCTCTTGGCTATTCTTTAGTGATGACTTGTTAAGCCAATCTTGAGCAGTCTTGTCTCTAAAATAGTAACAATGAAAATCATCAAGTCAGAACATGGATCAGTTCCTGAGCTTGGTTCTAATGTCTGATCTCATTGCAGCTACATCTGTGGTCTGCTCTCTTAATAGTCTTCTGTGTATTGTTGACTTCTTTTTTGACAGATGAGGCCAGCTGTCTACTTGTGCAGATTTAAAATAAGTTGTTTCTAGCAAGCTCACAACTTCTTGGGGTGTTGAAGCTTCCAGCAACTCATGAGTGTCTGCCGACTTTGTCAGTGTCTGGAATGCCTATGCACTAAAATGTCTTGCAAAGATTAGGATGTAAGGGGGCCTCTAAAGTTTCTGGACAGCAATACTGTATCTATTTTGCCAAGTACTGTTTGGAATAAAGTGCCTTTCACATCAGCCTAATATGCAAGGATCACTAGTAACGGAGTTGAATCAACTGTTTCAGTAAGAAGTCTAACTGAGGATACCAAGAAGTATTTGTGTTCAAATGTGACCAACAAGAAGGCATAATTTTCAGTCAGATGGTTAATTATAAATTCATGTGGCAGCTAATTACAGGCAAAATGCTCTGCTTTTAGTCTTTGCACAGAAGAATGGCTCTACTTTTTTTCTGAAATTCAATGCTGTCACCAGTATTGTACCAAATAGCATAAGGAATAGACCAGTAAGACCAAGAAAGACACTTCTTTCTGGTGTTAACATTCAGTTGAAGTAGCAAGTTAAATCTGTTTCAGTAACCTGAGATAGTTCTTACAGAAACTTTGTCTCTAGGAATTTGTTGTTCAGCACATTAATGTTAGACAAAGTCATCAGAATTGTGCCTTAACATATAGAAGTAGTTCCTGTAGTATAGAGAAGACTTAACACTTTACCAGATAAAACTTATATGCCTTCAAATAGCAGGAGGGAGGAGTCGGAGATGTCAGGCAATAGCAGGAGGTGGCATAAGATGGCCTGTACTTATTTGCAAATATAGTTCATTTCATAGTCTCACTAGGATTTATTCTTCCCTCCATTTTTGTGTTGTGAGATAGTTGTTTACTTCTACAGTAGGCATGGAGAATAGTCAGGAATTCCTTCTGTAAAAACAGATCCAACTTGCATTGACAGATGCCTTGCTCTCTTTAAATAATTTTTCTCCCCTGCCAACTGCAAGTGTTTCACTCTGTTTTATTGCTTGTCATATGACTCTTTTGGCCTCTGATGCCAGTAGTATAGCTGTACTGTGCACGCCTGCAGCAGCAGCCTGTGACTGTGCTGGTGTCCACTAAATGAATTCTCAAAGGTCATCCCTGTCTAAGCTCCTTTGCTGCAGTCTTGTGGGCTCACAGAACAATGGGACATTGAAAACCCATTTAGTTTGGTTTCACTTTTAAGCTGACTTTCTGTTTCTCCTTAAGAATTTTCTGCTAATAGATACAAAAATATGTTTTTAGTTGATTATTGAGATAGTCTCAACGTAATGGTATTATTTCTGCTTTCCAGATGAATGCATAAGCCCTCTGGTTCTAAATACTGCCACTTCTGTTCAGCATCTGCTAGCCAGTATGAGTGCATGTGAGTGCAAAGCTAGATGTCAAATTGGCTGTTTGTTTCCCTTACAAATATGCAGATTCCTCTCAATACACCTCCTCTGCACCTACATTCTTTTCTGCCTCCTATTTGATCTGCCTTTGAGCAATAATGTAAAATATTTACAGTCCTGTAAAAACAGAGGGAAGTTAACATAAACCAAATTGATGTTGCTCACGTGATTCACTTCTTACCCTTCTGCAGCCCATTCCACATAGTTGTAGAGTGTCCTTTCCCAATCCAGCTTGTATTTGCCTACATTTTTAATGAATATACCATTTTTTCAATCAGATCTTTGCTGAAACAGTGAAGATCCATTTATCCATTTGACATAAGTGCTGAATCATGGTAGATTATGGAAAAAGTACAGAACAAAGACTCAGGTTGGAAGAAATAATGTGGGAGTCCTCAGATAAAGAAAACAAGCATACAGCTACAGAAACATTCTTCATTTCATAACCTTGGATGTAAGTGGAGACGTGCCAATACTTTCTGTAGCTATGCCACAGCATGTCTGTGAAGAAACATGCTCTCCTGTTTCTTTGAGCTGACTCACAACAATGGCTGGTATCACCAGAAGAAGGTGGGTGAAGAGGTTTTTCTGCTTTGATGAATTATAAAAGCCAACTTACTACATTTCTGGCTTGATGGTTTTCACTTTTTGTTTCCTGAAAAATCTTCAAAATTTGCCCATATGAAATGAAAGTCTCCAGGGCAGGGGAGGGAGTGAGGGGCTGTGCCATCAGTTAGGCTGCTGAGTATCCACACTGTTGAACATCTGAAATAAAGACTGCTTGTGGAAAGAATGATGATGGATGGTCTTGATTCTCCTGTGCATAGCCCTTGTCAGGACACTTGCACATCTCTGTCAAGCTGTGATAAATGCTTCCTATCATATGTGAAAAAAATCACACACAACAGCCTGAGTCAAGACAAATTACTGGGAAAAGCACATGTTTTCTAGATTTT
>VWZG01010816.1:169786-188295 GCA_013396735.1 Grallaria varia
TGTGAGGATGACCTCTGTAGAAAAACTAGACAGATTCTGGATATGTTTTTGCCTCCTCTCTGAGACATGCTTTCTTAAAGTCAAACTCCAGAATATATGGAAATGCTTTACAGTACTGTCAGTGCATAGACTTAAGGTTGATGATTTAAAGTAGATCGTTGGATAGCAACTTGAAACGATTAACTTACCATTCCTTCCAGTGGAAAGTATTGTTGAAAGGTCTCTTGGAAAGGTTTATCATTGAATACAGTCAACACTGTAACAATCTAGAAGCAGTGCTGTCTGCTCTAATGTCCTTTTTGTGGATGTGTGCAACTGAGAAGTGGTGGTTTTGTTTGGACAGCTTATTGCTTATTTGGTTTTTTTGGGTCCTTAAATATATGAGTTTATTTGTGCATTTTAGTTAAGACTTAGACTTTCAAGAAAGTTAGATTGTGATTTGTTAATTTCACAGTGTACTGTGACTGCTACTGTGTAAGTAACAAATACTGTTAATTTCTAACTTTTCTGCTTGTGCCTCTAGTAGTTCATCTGTGAACTTTTTTCAAATA
The DNA here is from genome assembly GCA_013396735.1 of Grallaria varia. Taxonomy (NCBI): domain Eukaryota; kingdom Metazoa; phylum Chordata; class Aves; order Passeriformes; family Formicariidae; genus Grallaria; species Grallaria varia. The sequence goes on from VWZG01010816.1 coordinate 170,338, forward strand.
AGGACACTTAATAAAGCCTTAATACAAAATTCAAATTACATGTAAACTATTGATGCAGTAGCAACTTGGTGATTCTGTTTTTACAGGAAGAAACATTGGTTACTCTTTAATTAGACAACATTCAACCAACTGCCCCTCCTCCCCCCACTTTTTTTGATTGAAGAATAAGTCAAAGTAATTCACAGGGAGAGGGCATGGGTAGGATGGTGTTCATAGAATTTATCTCTAAGTTATTGGTTGTGATCCATACACATTATCAAGTTCCTGGTACCAGGTAAAACGTGGCAATTTTGTAATTGTAATATACCTGTATTTTTTCTCAGAAACGGAGTTTGAACAATTGCTTAGATGAAAGTGGGTAGCTGACAGATTGTACCATATAGCCCTTTGTCTTTCTGGCAGCCTTCACTGCTGGTTTAGTTTGTGTAAGTGAATGCAGAGAAAGGAAAATTGTAAAACTGCTTATTTACAGATACCGTAACTCAAATAGTGTCATGAGAACTGCATTTCAGTATTTGATACAGTGCATCCACTTGAGACAAAAACCATGCAAAAAAAGCCGTTTTTCACCATCTTAGGTTTCAGATGCAAATAACACCAACTGCTGAAGACTAACATTTTGTTAGCCATCTTTGTCATTTAAATGTCACATGCAGGCAAGAGACGTTCCCAGTTACATGACTCCACCTGAAGGTCCTTTGTGGACCATCAAGAATCTCTAGCATAAGCCTGTTGAGTGCTCCCCGTATCAACACGGCAGACATGACTTTGACTAGGAGTTGCTCCAACACTTTCATTTAGTGGTCAGCACTTAAAAAGATCCATTTCAGAGTATGGATTCTGCAAGTGGCTAAGAAGTACATACACATTAGTAGTTTGGGGTTTTTTAGTGACATTTACCATTCTTCTAATCTGACACTTCAGTAGCAGTTAGTTAATTTAACAAACACTAAATGGAACTTTTTGACATGGTACTGTAGGCACAACAGAGAAAATGAATCTCCCTTTAAATTATTTCAGAATGGAAGGAAGTCACACAGCCAGCCTGGTCATTAAGAGCCAACAATTATGTTAAGGAATCACTGAAGAATTAAAATAATCACAACTTGTGTAAGTCAATTAATTCTTTTCAGTGCCTGTTTTGTTGTCCCTGTAGGGAAGAAGTGAAGCTTCACACTGACTAAAGAGAAAGGGCTGAGCCAGCAGTCTGCTGTGGGGAACCCAGTCATCAACAGAGAGTATTCCAGTGCCTCAGGTGCACCTAGACAGGTGGCAACTTCCCCTTTGCTTACACCTTCCCATTTAGGGTTTTTTTTTTTTTTTTGTAGAAGACTCTGGATAATATGAAGTAAGATCCGTAGGACAGAGGAGTGCAAAGTGGGTACCCAAAGATGGATGAGCAACCCTGAATTTCACAGTGCCCAAGAGCCTTTTGTGGGCAGTGATGTAGAGTGGTGAATGCACTGTGAGGTGGTGTCTGGACTATTTCCCCATTTTGTTTTTGTCATTCCATACCCTTAGGTAAACTTTCAATCTCTTTTGTTAGCCATAAATCACAGGAAGGAATCTGACCCAAATTCATACTGATCAGAAGCAATTGCATGGGTAAATCCAAGAACAGAAGCAAGATATGCACACTGTTAATGCTGCAAAATATAGGGCAACAAAAAAGCACAGAGTTCTGGGAGGCCTCCATATGGCCTGCAGCAACATCCTGAGGTGCTCTTTGAAGGATGAGTCCCTGCCAGAGAGTCTGGGGCTTATGGAAAGGCTCCAGCTCTCTTCTGAAGGCAGCATACAATGCCTCATCCCTCTGTTGAAACAAAGGAACAAGGAGTAATATGCAGGCAGAAAGACTTTCTGTGTTATTTAAGATCAGAAACAAATACTAAGGAGTGGAGAAATACATTGTAGGCTAGAGCATCAAATCAGTTTATGTCAAAGGTGGAGCTGCCATATAAACTCTTGTAGGGGATCCTTCTCAGCATAAGCTGTTACTTTATGAGCTGCATTAAATACCATTCTCTAATTTGACTATAAATGAAAGTCCAGAAGACCAGCTAACTACAACTCAGCTATTAGAATTGTGAGGATTAAAGGGGCCATAATGAGGCAGTAGAAGGGAATGTACATTACAAATGGTTTCATTTTGGTTCTTTCTATTTGTTACAAATAGGAAGGAAATAAAATCAATGTGTTTCCAACTTGACAAATTTATAGCTTGACTGGCTAGGAACTTACAGTTTGCTTTTAAAAGAAGTGCACAGACAAGTGGACCAACAAAGAGCCCAATTTATATAATGTTCTTGAGACAGCAAAATTGTGCAGAAGTCACAGAAATCCTCAGCCTGGCACAGAAGAAAATCCCTCACTCAGCAATTTATCTTCAGCACACAAGCTGACATGGTTATGTACAAAGAGGAATTGTCACAGGCCCTTCAGTTTCTGTGCTCCAGTTCATCATGTTTGATTGTTTAAACTTCATGGACCTTAGGAGTATGACTAGACAATATGGTCCCATGCTTCGTAAGGAGTCACAGCTGCCTTCAGATTAGGTATGTATGAAAGGCTGTTAAATAGCTCATGTGGTAAGTGGAAACTGTATCCAACTCATCCTACTGTTTGTTTCCTGTTTTATTTAGGGCAAATCTCTTCTATGCTTCGGGTTTTCCACTTGTAACAAGTCACGGGGCTCTTAACTAGGGCTTGTAAAGCTCAGAGGAGATCCGTGTGCATGCATGTGTATGTACTCATACACACAAGCACACATGTAAAAGCCAATTTCACTTAAAGAGATGCCATGATTTAACCAAATTTTAGCAAAACCCTGAGGTGAATTCTGCCAGTGTTCTGCTGTGTGGTTTATGGAATAGGCAGTGATGTTCTGCATAATGACATGAGGTGCACCGTAACAACATTTACTTCACTGTTAGTTGTAAGATTTTACATTCACCTTATTGTGCTTAAGAAGGCAGAAAACAAAAATTACTTATATACCAAGTTTAAGCTAACCACATAAATTATGAATATATTAATTCTATAAGATGTACTGCACTAGTCTGAGATGCAAGCAGCATGTTCGAAAGTAACAGGAGTAAAGAGAAAATATTGTGTCATTAACTGGATTTAAAATATACAGCCACAGAAAAATCCTTGAAGGTCATCTAATACAGCTTCCTGCTCAAAGCAGGGCTACTTTCAAAGCTAAATCAAGTTTCTCAGGGCCTTGTCTGGGCAAATTTTGTATTTGCTGCTTATATCAAACTTTATTACTCAGTGTTGATCAATATCTTATTATGATGCTTATTTCTTTTAGCAATGAGTCAGTAAAGCTTCCTGGTACAAGGCCACAAAACAAGGCATTGAAAAGAGTAGTGGACCCAAATGCAGATGTCAGCCATCAGAGTAAGTGTTACTCTTTAGCATAACTAGTACAATGATTTTAATGAAAGTAAATGTACTTCAGGATGTGGGTCAGTGAGACTTCTATGTTGACATGCTTAAGACAAAAAACTAGAGTTTTCTGTTGACTCAGTCTCAGTCAGTAGCTGAAAGACTCATCTTGTTCATATGTTCAGGTTACAAGGGAAGTTCAACAATAATCTGAACTTAATTTATGTTGTTTGGAAGTCTCATATACATGCCTATTCTAGTCATCATGCATTAATAGAACTCAGCATAAGTACATTTTCAGATCATCAAGCTAATAGTATGAGCAAAGGCCTTAAGAATATTAGTGTTGCTGACCATCAGATGTTTCTATTCAGTTTTTATAAGACTATGCCACAAAGAACATTTTTAAAAACCCGGATTTCTCTTAACAAACTCGTGATACATTGTTGTGATTGTAACCTTTACAATATTATAGTGTTAAAACATCTATATCCCGAAGGAGTGGAGATTTTATCAGAAATGTGAACTGAAGGAGAAAAAAAGGAAAGTGTCATGGGCTGATTAGCTTATTCATCCCGAAGACAAAAAGTAAAAGTCAACTTAACCCAAGTTGTACCACTATACCATTTTGGCTTAAGGACAAAGAACACTGGCATAGAAGCTGGATGTATTGTACCAGTCTGCCCATCTCTTGCTGTGTTAGCAGTGGACAGTTGAATAAAATCTGATATTAGAAAACTGTCTGGTGGCATTACAAAGAAAAAAATCAGTAATTTTTAAACTCTTTGCTAAAGCTGTACTACTTAACATGTGAATGGTTCCCTGACTTGGAAGATAGTCATTTTCACTCTGCCTATTTTAGTTCCAATCCTGCACTGCCTGCTCCTTGAGAGTGGGCACATTTCTACCACAAACGGTCATTTTTAAAACAGGCATAATGAAATGTTTAGCTTCTGTGTTAATGCTGCCCTCATGATACTTTCATATTTAGTTTCTGTATTGGTACTCTACCTGCTCAACAGACTCCTTAAGTCATTAGCAAACATGAGCAGACTGGGATAATCAGTAACAAAGGAAACAAGACACTGGAATCAGTAACGCAGGAAGAGATAGCCTTCTGCTGGAGGCTGTGTCACCCCTTATTGCTGATGATACCATAGCAGTCAAAGGCTTTTTTTTTTCAGCTTTGCAAACAGTGTTGAGCATTCAAGTAGGTGTGCTGAAGAAATAAAACTCCCCAGCAAGCTGACAGACTATTCCTCACCTGAATTCTGTCCCTTCGCCCCTCTGCAGTAACACAAAAGCACCACAGGTGTGGCTTCGGGAGAACCGAAAAAATTTGGAGAGTGTTGCGGCCGGATGGCGCTGAATCCGAGCACTGCTGCAGCCTGGCACACCCTTTGCTCACTGGTACCCTCTGTGGGAGTGATCCTGTCCACGCTGGGGGATTAGACCGGCTCTGAGCAGGCAGAGGAACACAAAGGTTGTACAGTTGCTCATTTCTTTGCCTTCCAGCTGGGACTTCTGCAAAGCACAGGCAAGCCCTGAGGATGGATGCAGTCCTCCTCCCTCCTCTCTGCAGCAGCTGTGCACTCCAGCACCCAAATAAATCTTAATGACTCCATGGTGGCTCTTTTGTTCAACTGTTTTTATACTTGGAGACCCATTTGTGTAGTCAAGTTAACACAAGTCTCGGGGCTTGAATCTGCATTGTTGTCTGCTTTGTGCAGTAATTTAATGGGCATGCCAAATGGTAGTCAAACAGCACTAAATCCTGACCACCTTTTTCTCTCTTTTGTGTACAGACAAGTGATTATACAAGAGGCAAAACATAATAGCTTGGTTGATATAAAACAACCTGCAGATTTTGCCATATTGTAATTTCTATCCTTATTGCAATTAATTGAAATTCACTTCATGCAACTGAAAGAGAAGAGGCATGTACCGAGGTACAGGCATGATTTTACCGAGGCATAACAATCAATATTTTATGTAGCATTTTGAACACTTTTCTCCTGAATATTTGAGAAAGTTCACCCTATTTTCAACAAAATCAAAACAAAATGTTTTTCTTTAGCTAGAAGGGAAAAGAAATGGCACAGGTTACAGAAAGAGATACCATGTATTAGGAATTTTTTTAATGGATCCTACTTCAGAGTTAGATGTCATTTCATTGTATGATGTAACAACATAAGAATATCATCTTCTCTGCCTGAAACCCATATGTGAGATATGATTGTATCTGGAGCACAGTCAGTCCTCAAAAAAAAATGGAACTCTGTGAGTGGAACCGGGTTTCCTCAAAGCAGCAGCTTCACTGCCAAAGTAATAGCCTGAAAGTTTGGCAGGACACATTAACAGAAGAAAAGCTTTCAGGATCAGAATAACCTAAATGGTAATTGTAATGAAAATATTGCTGAGATGATTTGGTTACAAAAGCTTTCCACCTCTCTTACCTGTCAGGTAGCTTGTTGACTGCTGTGTGCAGGATACAATAGTCTTTGCATAAGGGGAAAATGTCTGTGATGCTGTTAAAGTCTGGTGTGTAAATTTATTGCATGACAATTTAATCTGCTTGAATTAATGGGGTTTGCCACAAAAATATCAGCTTAAGAAACCAATGAAGCTTTAAGGCCACATCCTGCATTTAGAATATCCCTCAAGAGAGGTTTTACTCTGCCTTTAAGAAATGGATGAAAGTTTTCCTCTGTTTTTTGGGATGAGAAATCTATTTTTACCACATGGTGTCAAATGCCAGAAGGGATTCTCTTACTTGAAGTTATGCAAAGAGAACACATATGACGTGTTTCAATAGTGACATTTTAAAATTCAGACCACCCTGAGTGAAAGAGGACATCTTCATAGTTTTAAATATTTGGGTAGAATTATCTGTGTTAGTTTTAAAAAAATCAAAAAAGTCATCGTAAACAACATTTTGTCTTCTGATGTTTTCAGATGCACTTATTGTCAATCCAGTACAATTGTGAGACATGAACTAATCTGGGGTATATGTCAGCTAAAGAAACAAACAACCGTATTAATTCAGAGCTTCCAAAAAAAAAACCCTATATGTGAATATCAAGGCTGATGAAGAACAAGCAATTGATTTCAGGAAAGAATATGATTTAATTTTTGGTATGTAACGGAGTATAAACATTTAATAGAAGAAAATTAATAATTATAAGAGTGTAAGCCAACACAGGAACAAGGAAATTTTCACAGAGGAATAACTGTTTTATAGTTTTTATTTCTTTGAGCAGTACATTCACTAGAGGGTAAAACCATGACATCATGGATACTTTGCATATGACACGTTGTGTCCACAACAGAGGGCAACACGATAAATTTTCATCAGGCCGTCTGTCACCCAGCTGGCAGACAGTGAAATACAATACTGTCAGAGGGCAAGCCAATAAAGAAAAAAAGACAGGCACAATGTTTTTCTGGCCTATGACCACCATTTTAGTTATGTTAATCCAACAAATTAAATGCAAGAAAATCTACTTAAAAGGCAATGTTACGCTCCAGCTGCCAAAAAAAAAAATTGAGAAATTGCATTTTGATGCTGCTTCCAGAATGTGCCCTCTCCATGTGTGCGTGCACACACACACAGACACACACGCAGACCCTGGTTCTGTCATGCTCAGAAGGAATGAGTTTTCCATTTAAGGGGAGCCAAATACACAAGTGAAATAGTGTTGCTAGACCAGCTAGAAATGGGTTTTTCTCAGTCTGGCCCTTTTCAATTTTTTCTTTTATATGGCATTAATATCTTATGTCTCTCCTTAAGAAAGAGGGCAAAGAAAATCAGGAGATAATAAGTTCCTAGTTTAGCATTTCCATTGTCTTTCATGTTAATGGCTTTTTCCAGGCTCAAGGCTGTACGTTCTGCTATGGGGCAGCCCATAATAACTCCTCTGAACAACCAGCTCCTACACTTGGGTATTAAGCTGTAGGCTTAATTCTGCATCAGAGGATAGATCCTTATTAGACCATTTTGAACTCCTTTGCCACCACACACCACATGTTCAAACATATTTTATCGATGTAGAAATTAATGCGTAGGTTTAATGTGTAGGTTTTCTTTTCTGAGACTGAAATGAGTATTTTTTTATGGCATAGGATTCCCCAGTAATTAATTGTAATAAGGAGACAACCTTATTTTGATTTCTACTATTTTAATTATAGAATAAAAATAAAGGCATTAAATTACTGTTTTATTAAATTAAAATAGAACCATTGTTTCTGTATTTGTAGATTCCTTTCCAAGAGCTTGTTCTGTACCAACACAAGTCTCTTGTGATTATGTGTCTTTCTTAGACAAGCCGAAAGGTGGTCATGTCACTAACGTAAGATTTTTCCTTTTTTAACTGAAGGATTTGGGGTCCTATAACTGGCAGTGACTGAGGCCAAACACCATACCACAAAACTGAATGAAAAACAGACACTCCAGACAGTGTCCTGCTCAAATACTTCAAAGATGGAAGATCAAGGTCCTTGAAGCAGGACGCCTATGAGCTATTTTGCTGCTGCAAAGCTGAATCCCTTAAGTAGGCAGTAGGTGCACTTTCTGCCTCATCGAGTAGGGTGGCTGTCTCCTGACAGGTACACAAGTGTGTGGTGGGTTTCCACATACAAAACCATGCCAGTTCAGCTAGACTGATGCAAAACTGTTTGTGTTCCCTGATGTTGCCATTTACTTTGGTTGTGCTGAAGCCTATCCTGAACTTGCCAACTAGTAAGTAGGTTCCATGAAAATACGCCTGATTTAAACCTGAAATAAGTATTTCCAGACCCATGTACCTGTTAACGGTCAATAATCTACACGTTCCACCTCTGGGGGGTTTCAAGCTGAAACATTTATTAAGCACACACCCCAAAATAAATAGGTCTTGTGGGCAGGACATGTTAGTGAAGAGCAGGGGTTATGTTAACTAGGTGACCAGGTGAATTCTCTACTACCATGGCACAAGGTTAGTACTTTTCTGTAGCAAGAAGCCACATAGGGGGAGGAACAAAGGGTTTCTGGATGTCTTGCAACATCTTGTAAAAGTCTACCATATCAGCAAGAGGAGGCAGGGCTAATACACATAGATAATATTAACAGCTTGGACGGTGGCAGCGAAGTCCTCAGGATGTAGGTTTAGTTAGAGTATCCTTCTCTTAGATGGATGGCCTTACAGGGCTAAGCGAGCTCCATCTGCCCGGGTTTGGAGTTAGAGTTGTCCTTCTCCTAGGCTTGGTTGCCGGGAGGCTGGTGAGCCCATCCTGCCCATGGACACACTTTGTGTGACCCTTCAGCTGAGACCTGACTAGCACGGGAGACCCTACCAGAGGCACATAACACCATCAGAATAGCTCACAACCTCACAAGGGCACTCAAGCTTGTCCCCTGCGACAAGGGAGTACTGCTGGCTCCGCACGGAGAGGGGCCTAGAAAAGGTGGCCTTACCAAAGCTCATCACTGTGCTTTCTGCAACCAGACTTGCCTGTCTCACATCGGCCTCTTTAGTCATCAGCACTCTTGCAGCAAGTGTGGGTAGAGCCCTTCCCAAGTCTTTATTCATGAAGCCTAGCCAAGATGATGATGATGATGATGATGATGATGATGATGATGATGATGATGATGATGATGATGATGATGAATGTTAACAGGCAGTCTTTGTTGTACCTCTTGCTCAGAGCAGGGTGTTCCTCCCAGCCCCTGCTGCCCACAGTTTGCTGCATCTCCTTTTCTGCTGATAGCTGTATTTTGATTCCAACATGCACCCATCTGATTACAGACAGAAAGAACTAAATAAACCAGCATGAGGGGAAGGTTAGAGAGTACATATAGATCTTCAGCTCATCACAGTATGACTACACACAATCTCAGTTTTGTGGTTGCAGTGGCCCTTAGCCCTTCAGCAGCATACTGCAAAATGTCTGAACAGGGATTGCAACTATTATGGACATCATGAGTCATAGCTCTTCCAGCATTGTTATTTCATGATAAATAGAAGAACCAGTCAAACATGCCATTAAAGACAAAAGCATAATGTCAGCATTGGTTAGCATGACAGTCTGTGAGGTGGCACCCAAGAGGGTGTGAAACACAGATTCTCACATCTAACTCCACACAGCAAGTGTCATTTCAAGTGACTTCATTAGTTTTCCCTAAACCAACTGTGGAATATCAAGGAGTTGCAGTGAAGGGCCTGGAGCTTGGCACACGAGGACACGGAGGCAGGAGATGCTCCACCTTGGTGACTAACCTGCAGGTACACATGCAGGGCTTAGGGCTCTCCATGCTGTTTCCACCTGCAGGCAGGGCACCTGGGAAAGGCACTTCAATTTCCCAATTCTGCCTGGAGAAAACCAGCAATCCCCAGAGGTTACCTGAGAAAGCACAGTACAAGTGACAAGATTTAAAAACTCCACCATGGCTCTTTCAATTAGAGCCACAGAATGTTACGTTTAGCAGGGGGATACACCTGCCCTTAGTGTCCATTTGGTTTTCTTTCTTTCTGTCAGGCAGGTAGTTGACTGTGGAAAATTACACACTTGTACACCCAGGACATCTTTTTAGATGTTTGTGTCTTAATTAAACTTTCTTGGATTACTAAGGATGATGGATGGGCCTCTGATTTGCTTGGCCTATTACTAAACCATGGCTTGTTCCAGTAAGTCCAGGCCTTTCAGAAACCTCTATTACCATTAATTATATTTACTTGCCCCCAGTTTTCAGCCATAATTTCCATATTCTCTCATTTCCAGTCTGACTGACACAACAGTTGCTATCAGAGAATACAGTCTTTAATTAATTGAGTTACTAGCAGATGTTTTCTGCAGGCTATAATTTCTGGTCTAAAATGACATTTTTCTGTGGAGAAAATTTAAGACTGGTAAGAAAAATCAAGTTTGTAGCTGTAAAAACTAGTCATTTCCTTTGTCATAAACTTTGTATCATTGCTCTAGTGAAGTGATTTTGGAAGCCAAATCTTTGGGGGTCTCGGCTGTCAGTGCCAATTAGTGCATGTTCTCTTGAATACGCAATCACAAATAGAAGAAATAAGACTGCTAACTTATTTTTCACAGTGATGGTCAAACTACAATAGAAGCAATAATAACATTTTTTACTCAACTATTGACTATAGTGAAAACTGGAGCAGAAAAAAAGAACGGAGATTGCAAAGCTTATAATGAGTCCTCTGAACTCTTCATCCTGCTCTGCAGATCAGAGTTTTCCAGCTATTTGCATACAGAATTTAAATGTGTTGATATGTCCCTATATGAACACAGCACAGTGAGCCCCTGCTCCTTAGCTGTTTTGTCTAGCTGGTGTCATGGTATAAAAGCTGATCATTTGGCCTTGAAATATAATTTTATGGAGGCATCACCTGCAAGAGCATCCAGAGCCCCAGAGAACATTATGGTTGACCCTTAGTCTAAGGTCACAGCCTGTGGCTGCCAAAGAAAGCAAAAAACTACTATACAGCATTTATACAGACATATATTTTAAAGTTACTCAGCAGTTTTGCTTACCACATATTTATATAGCTACTAAAGTCAGTGTCTATTTTTCTTACCAAAATCAATCAACCTAACTTACCTATACAGATATCAAACTTTCCTGTACAGCATTGCAAGTTTAGCCTTTCACTGCTGTGCAAATATAATAATAATATTTGGAAATGTGTGCCATGTCTCTAGATCCCGTAGCCTCAGACAGGCAAGGCCTAGTGCCCTCCCACACTGGTGGCTCTCTGCTAGGGCAGGACAGCTGGGGACCAGGAGAAGGGGTTGAACTGCCATGGTTCAAACAGGGGGAAACACCAGCGAGGATCTAAGTGCCAGTGACTGCATGGAATCTTATGTGCTAATGTCATGAGTCAGGACAGCTCTGCTTTAGTGATTCAACCTAAAACTTAACATGTGGGCTATAAAAATCTGTCTGTCTGGGCTACTGGCTAATCACTGAACACCTAGTGACCATTTCCAATCCCCTAGCAGCTAACAGAAAACTAGAAAACACAGGAGGTACTTTTTCCTCTCATTTATTTCTCTGTTTTCCCAGCCTTTTTATACTTTAAGTAGACCCATTAACATGTCCAAACATCCCCTGGATGGCACATCTCACATGAGAAATTCACATTTGAGAAAGATACACAGAAGGCAAGCCAGCAGGGAACTCCTGTACCAGCATCCCAGTGACCAGGAACAGAATTTAACTTTTACCCTCACAGCAAGATGAGGAAATTTCAGTCTGAGCTGAGAAATCACACTGGAATTCTTTTTAATAGATAATGAAGTTATCTCCCTGAGAACTTCATAGTGGTGCACAGTTGCTATTCCTATCCAATTCAGAATTAATCATTACAATCCACCTCAATAAAAATTACTGGTATTTAATTGGCTGTAGCCACATCCTATCACTTTAATGTTGCTGCATGCTGCGTGGCCAGTGTATTTTTACATTTGGGGCACCTCTGAAGTCTGTAAACTTGAAGAGGCTCACTCCAAGACAGAAAGCAGCAATTAGATAGTTAGGATGTGTTGACAACTAAGTGTGCAACCTATTGTAAAAGAATATCATCTTTATTGTGATGCTATTGATATTTTAGCATAGCCCAAAGCTGACATAAAAATAAGGGTTGTATTGAACTAAATAATGAATAGAAATAGGAAAAATTATTCTACCCTAGTCCATTGGGAACAGAGTGCAATATTAAAAATAACGTTCAGGTAAAATATACGATCGTAACATTCATGAAGAAAAAGCTCTTTTTATTATCATCACGGTCATGTTTTCCATACTCAGGGCTGGTTATATTAACTGGAGTTCATATCACAATCCTTAGAGCCACAAAGCAAAACCTTCAGACATCATTCCAAACACCAGAGCCCTGAGCAATACTAAAAGGCTTCCTCCCAAAGCAGGGGGAGAAGAGGAGAGCTGATTATCTGTGTTAGGATTTACCCAAGCTGCTTTCTCCCAACAAAAATGTGATGATGAATGTAGTGCTCTTGAAGTTTTGCAGACGTCTGATAACTTTTAAAGAGTCCATAGGCCAAAGTTAGCATATATTTGGTCAAAATTTAACAGGGAAAATGAGAACCAAAGCAGCCATGGTATTGAAGGAAGCATCAGGAACAAAAGCAGGAAAAGTATCTTTCAGCTCCAGGCCAAATAAGTCCAAAGCACAATCCTATGATGGAATTTCCATATTTGTATTGATATAGCTGTATTTTAAGGAGCAGAACTGGTAATTAGGTGTCTCACAATCATCTGCTGTTGAAGCAGAGAATCTACTTGCAGGTGCAGCAAGATCATTTCTTCCCTTTTGTAATGGAACCTCTGGAGCTTAGAACAGATTTGCTGCTAAGCTTCCTGGGATATACTAAGGTCACAAATGCTGTATACCATGTAGTGTTTTCTTAATGGATCATTTTTATTTCATTATTACTTGACTTTTTTTTGGCTGTAAAGTTCTTTTAGTCCCTCCTTTGACAAGCTTGATTTTGTGGGTACCAACCACTCCACTTTTACATTCTTCAAGCCAAGAACTTCTGAGTGGGAACTCCACAGACAGACATGTCCTACACTCTCCCCACATCTTTCTCAGGATTCACCTTTTTTATTGCTCACAAAACTAAGCCTTCAAAATTCTTCAAATACTGAATGTTTTTATCTTTTTTTTTTTTTCATCTGAGGGAAACAGTTCTTCCCTTCTCACAGCCCGAACCCCTCCTTATTCTCCTTATTCTCCTTATTCTCGTAACTAAGCTCCCAATAGTGGGGTTGTATGTATACTATGAAACCCATACCAAGGACATGGCTGAGGTGCCTCAGTTTCTTCATTTTTTGACTACTTTGGGTGCCTACAATCCAGGTAATATCTTCCTGTTACCACTGATGCGAAAAGCAGCAGGTACCAGCTGTCCTGGAAAGGTGAAATTTGGTACAGAAGTATCAACAGCTTTATCAGGAACTTATTTCTGGAACTTAGGCAGAGTGGAAGAAAAGGAAAATTTCTTGTTTCTCCAATGTGAGTATTTGTACTCTTTCACAGATGTTTAGATGATCTATGCAAAGTCTTCTGTATTTCATTAAGGTTTTCTTCTTCAGGGTAGTGCTGCTGATGTTCAAAACCAGAGTTCCACTAAAGGGCCAGAAAGTAGAAATATTTACTGTCTAAGGTAGAAATGCCCTAATTCAGTAGAAATAATTGTTATTTATACCAATTTTGAATTATTCCTTTTTTCTTTTCTTAGTATAACTAAATTACAGTCACCACTAAGAAAACTGTGAAAAGGGTACAGAAGAAAAAAGGTCCAATGAGAAATGCCTACCTGTTTCAGCTGCAGTTTTAACATTTTCTTTCATTTCAGGTTTGTCACTGGCAGAAATGTTGCAATAATGCATTTTAAAATCTTTTATATTCTATGTTAAACTTCTGACAGATTTGAAAGGCTGCATAAATGGACTAACCCAGTATCCATATTGCCCTATAATTATGTTAGATATGCTGTTACATTACATATAACTTCAGATACTACAGAGATTTTAAACTCTTTTACTGCATCCCCAAGCTCAGCAGCTGAATCATGAGCACCCTGGCCAAAGTCCATATGATATTCAAAAATGTACATGCTCTGTACAGTCCCACAAGGGCCTCATGTTCTTACTCATTTCCTGCTTTACTGTGTTTCATTGTGCAGTGTTAAGGAGCTGAATAGGTGTTCTCTTCCAGCTGGAGACAGCTGCAATTCTGTGATGAATGAAGCAACCCAAACACTGGTGGGAGCCTAAGTTTACAGCATGATATCCTGAGTTGATGCAAATTAGCTTGAGCCCTTTAAACTTAATGAAATAGTGCTGATTTACTGCCTGGGAGAATGGAGGTGCTGGTTACTGTGGAGTGTGGCTCTCAGCAGCTCATTGATGAGGTCTAATGGCATCATATTTTTATACCTCACAGAAACAAGATTTGAATGACTGTCAGTGGTTTAGCTGCCAGGAGAGGAAAGAGTTATAAGCTGCTGTAATTCCTGTACTGACCTCTTGTCTATGAAACTGTTGATTCAAACTTGGATGCTGCAGATAAAGAATGCCGGTAAAGTCAAATTCTGCACATTCATCCAGTTCTCACAGGAACTAAGAAAATGTACACTATGGAAGACAGTTCACTATATGCCAGTTGACAAGGTGGTGATTGGTCAGAGGTTGGACTAGATATTAGAGGTATTTTCCAACCTAGATGATTCTGTGATGCACAGTCAAAAAGTTCCTTTCTCAGAGGACAGGACAGGACATAAAAAAGTGTCAGCCGAGCCCCTGTGGCTGACACCTCAACATTTACTGGAATCCCTATTCTCTTCAACCAGTTTATCATTTATCTTTAATGATTTATCTGTAGAGTGCTCAGCACTATAGCAGCCATAAGGATTCTTCAGGTTATCTTATGCCCTACGTGCCCTGTCAGTACTCATTTTCCTGTTTCCAAATGACATTTTGGCCCGAGTAGATATGAGTTACATTTGTGAAACATTTTACCTCAAGAAATGCTGCACGTGAATTCATGAGCCAAACGAGTAATTGTAGCAGGCTGTTCTGAGTACACTGCTAGGATGGGTATTGTATTGTTCTCTTCTCCAAACCCTTCGTGAATGCAAACCCAAAATCTGACATACTTACACCATCACAGTTTGAGTCCCTGAACAGATTGTTACTCTCAGAAGTGAAATCAAATACAGTTAATTGAAAGCACTCCTGACTCCCTCTTGCCCTGAGGCACACAGATGACAAGTGTGCACCTGCCATAGGAGACACTGATCACTCTACTTTTTTCATTCTGCTTTTTGAAATACCTTCTGCATTTTCTCCCATATCGCATCTGCCAGAAAACCTGAAGCTTATTTTGCTCTTTAATATAGTTAGATGGATAAAGATGACTTTATGGTAGGCGTACAGGCTGATAAACTGTCTCTTTGCCTGAGAGTAAATTTCTTTCCTGGGCAATGGACTTTGTTATTTCTAAGGTGCAGAGTGATGAAGGCACATCTTCCTGGAAATTACTTATTTCATACTATGAGACATGCTGAAATACAACTTTTTTTCTTTTTTTCTTTTTTGAAAAGCTGAAATTCAGGGGGAACATTATGCAAAAGTCCCCGAACTGCATTTTGTTTTCCCAGCAATTCATTTCATTGTGTCACTCTAGTAACAGATTCTCAGTGTGATGGTGAACTAGTTGTTACATATTTAGGTTATGTGCTGCAAGAAGGAGGAAGGGCCATCTGGAGTCTCATGATAGCCAGTTCCTATGAGTGTACTTCATCTTGGCTGTTGAATTGGTGGTACACATAGTAACTGACACGATGATACACCAGGATAATGCAAGACATGTTGCTTCCTTTTCCTGGACTGCTGCATGGTTTAGGCTTTACACACCTGGAGATGTTTTACCTAGTCATGTAAGCGTTTTAAAACCACTTGGGAGAACTGTGTTCTTGGTGCAACAGGGGGAAAATGCCATAAAAAGGACAAGTTGCATTACCACGATCATGTTCTGTAGTTATTATTCCAGACATGCCTGTAAAACATCCAGTCTGACCCAGGAAACAACCCTTGGGTCTAAATCAGCTTTAGCAGGTGAAGGAAAAGGCAAAGCAAAGGCAAAGGGATTCCCTTACCATTTCTCAGCCAGTAGCAGTTGCAGACTACCTGCCTCAGGACACACTGATGTTGTACAGGTTATAAAATGTTTCCTAAGCAGAGGAATATGCTCTGCTTTCTGCTTAAACTAACCCTTTAAAACACTTCACACCAACACTGTTCCTGAGTATGAGACCACATCATACTGTACATTTGAAAGTGCTTAGGATAGAAATGGAGCCGGTACCGTTGCTTGAGCACCAACTCATGAGCACAGAAGAATACGTGTGCTGCAACAGTTATCTACTTGTCATTTCTCTCAACATTGTATTGTTGAGAAAATATTTGTATTGCCTCATACCTAGGAATACCAAAACATTTGACCAAATCCCCTTGGTTTTATAAATAGAGGACAAACCGCGAGACTTTCTACCTTCTTAACTCTCTGTTAACAGGCATATTACAGACAACAGTCCATAGGATGTGGACAGGGTCATCACATGAGGAGAAAACATCACTGTGCCAGAACATATCTGTTTAACCCACTATGTGGTCACTGGCAATGGCCACCTGTGGGTGCCTAGAGAGAATTTAAGTACATTATAAAGTGATACTTTGCCAGAATACTTTGTCACTCAAATGCAGTTTTCTTCCTTCACAGTTTTATTGTTTTATTCTAGGAATTCACTTAGTCTCATTTGTGAGCCATGAAAACTTCAGCATGCACAGTGTCTTTGGGTGAGAACCTTCACAAATATTCTGGTTTTGGCTGGAGTTGAGTTGATTTTCTACACAGTAGCTAGTAAGGGGCTGTGTTTTTGATTTGTGTTGAACACAGTGTTGATAATAGAGATGTTTTCATTATTGTTGAGCAGCGCTTACACAGCCTTTTCTGCTCCTCACAGCACCCCATCAGAGGGCAGGCTGGGCATGCACAAGGACAGCCAGGACAGCTGACCCCTGCTGACCACAGGGATATCCCATACAATGCTCAGCATATAAAGCTGGGGGAAGGTTGGCCAGGGAAGACCACTGCTTCACACATTGATTTCTCCACAGAAGCTGAAAGGAGGTTATTAAGAGAGCAATTTGGATTTTTGAGCTTGGTGTGTGTGCTGGTTTTAAAAGTAAACCGGCAGGAGAAATGAACCCAACTCAAAAGAGTTTAGAAGTCAGAACTACAATTTAATAAAAATATTACAATAGATACACTGATACAAAGGAAAATTGGTTTCAGCCCTCAAAACCCAGTTGTACAACCCAGCCCCCTGGGGCACAAACAGTATGGTGCTCACCAGCCCCTGTGCTGAGCACCACGTGGTCCCCTGAGTCCAAAGCAAAAAGGAAAAGGAAAACCTGTCTTCCTTCCAGAAGGTTGGTGGTCGCAGTCTGGTTGAGAGCGGTAGTTGCAGTCCTGTTGAAGTTCTGGTCCTCCTCTCAGTCTGACGAGTGAGTGCGTGCCTCAAGTTCCAAAACCCCAAGCTTATCTATGCTTGGGTTCAGACAGGAACACCCAGTACCTCCCCCAGGGTGAGGGTTTTCACAATGGNAAGGACACCTTCAGCCTGGCACCTGATGACCTGACTCAGCCTTTGTGCAGCTGCATCACCCACACGCAGACCTGTCCCACAACCGACCCATGCCAAGTCATGTCCAAAGTTGTCTGTTTCCTACCTATCCAATCTACAGTTATGCTTTCACATACTGCTTGCAGCTGGGGAAACTGAGAGGTCTTGCATCTTACTGAATTCCCTAAGGCAGGGAGTGAGGCCGTGTCTGGTCTCATCAACATACTAAATATTGCACTTATTGTACAGACAGCAGCAGTAACTCCAGGGTAATTAATCACCAAAGGTACTCCAGTGCTCAGAAACACAGTAAACAATTAATAAAATTTATTTATATTTAGTAAAATTTAACTTTATAGC
>VWZG01010816.1:188368-199828 GCA_013396735.1 Grallaria varia
TGTTCATATCTCAGGACAA
Organism: Grallaria varia; assembly: GCA_013396735.1. Taxonomy (NCBI): domain Eukaryota; kingdom Metazoa; phylum Chordata; class Aves; order Passeriformes; family Formicariidae; genus Grallaria; species Grallaria varia. Next base: position 188,388 of record VWZG01010816.1, read on the forward strand.
AAGCTCTCTTGTGAACAGGCCTGATAAATGGAATTTTCTTTCAGGACATTACTGTTAAAAAATGACAAGTATATTTCTATGTACCACTTTTCTGAGATTCTGTCAACAAATCCCCATACCTTGCAGATCCAAACTCCTCTAAGGGAGATTTTATCCTTAAAAGCTCTTACTAGGAGATACTTCCTTTCCAAAATATATTGGGGTTCTGACATTATGGTGTTATTCCTTGAAATGTTCCAAAACCATGAGGTATCGGTCATCCCCAGGAGACCAAGTCTTGTTCATTGGAAATAAAATTTTGATCTCACAGGTAGTTAAATATGCCATTTTATACGTCCAATCACCATGGCATCCAGTCACAACAATAGGGACAAAACCAAACCAAACCAAAACCAGACAAACAAACCCTTCTTCATTTGTCAGTCAGCAGCAGCAGCATGTATGAGCCATCAGATGCTGTTTGCATTGCTCATGCGAGTATCCTCTACAGCTCCCAGGGTGCTGCATCTGCAATCTGAATGCATAGTACTCACTTCAAACGAGGGAAAACATGCAATACTGAATTCTTAAATCCTTTTTTTCACTTGTGGTTTTTTTTCTATCACTGGCTTTTAAGGTGGAACTCCATTGGAAGCTTGCATAGGCAAAAGGCTAAAAAGGGATTTCTCTGTCAGTGACCTTTTAACATCTATGAATACATGTCATATTTTCTGAGTATGAAGGCATCAGTTCATCTCAGATGGACTGAAAATCCTTCATCACAGATTCTCCATCACTATAACTTTTTAGAACTGTGGCTGAAGTTGCATTCCCTTCTAGTATGCACAATATCATAATGACCTACACTGGTTTATTCAGACAGAGAATCAAGCTTGCAGAAGACTTGCTTCTGCTACCACAGCTGACTGCATGGGGATGCAGATTTAGTGAACTGATTTATGCCATCTGTTGTGAAATGTATTATATGTGTGTGTTTCTTTAATTTATAAATTAGGCTGCAGTCAAATAAATGGTATTTCTTGTGTGCTGTTTCACTTGGCAAATTTGCCATAACCTCTGGCTGTGAGTCTTAATTTTGGATGAACCGCATTTGTATTTCCTGGAGTTCTTCGGTGAGGATGGGTTTTGGTGCTTCTTCATTGTCTTCCTTGTTTGATTTTCAGTTCCTTGGTATCCCTTGGCTGCAAACTATCATTCCTGTGCTGCTTGCTGCCTTCCACTACTGTGCCCCTGGTGCACATAGCCTGAGCAGCTTCCTGTCACCAGGTGTAGGCTTCCTCACTGTTCCTCACTGTTCCCAGCCAGGAAAGTGAGCAATCCAAGAAGGTGTTTCTCTGGTTTTGTACAGCTTCAAAGATACTGAAGCTGACATTGATAATGATGTGTTTGTGTTAGTGGTGGTATACTTGCTTACCCTGTCACCTGGAGTAGCTAAAATTCTGATTACAAGTTTTATCTTTATACCGCAGAGTAGTAAAGATCACAAAATGGATAATTTCCTCTTTCAACAAACAAAGGAAAGTATAAGGAAAAGAGTGGTGTGCTTAAACACCCTCATTATCACTCTCTGGAGTCTTAGAGCCATTAAGTAATACTGTTGCCATCCCTGCCTGATTCCTCACTAAATTACTGAAGATGAATACCCCAGTGTGTGCTTTTACATCGGGTCTCCTTCTTTCCTTGCTTCCTCTGATCCTTCTGACTTGCAGCCACTGCTCCCTACCTTTTCATCTTTACACTTAGCTCCCCCTACAATGGCATCCCACACTTGTCATAGCTAAAATATTTTTCATGGATTATTGAACACCTTGACCTCATAGAGCCAAGTTTTGTTGTGATGAGCCATACACACCTGTGGAAACTGCACTGATGAGCCTGTGGAGAATTAAGCTGCTAGCAAAGTAAAACACTGAATGGACAACAATTAATAAAGTAAGACATAAAAAACTACAGTTAGAGAATGAGAATGCTGACAGAGAATTGTCCTTCAGGACCCACTTGTCCTAGCAGACCATTTTAGCAAGTTACTGAGAAAGAAATCAGTTCTGGAAAATATTCAGGAAATCACTGAGTGACAGGACATGAAAATTACTGTTGGACCATATGGCCTCTGAGGCAGAAGAATATCACATCATCATGTGTGCCTGACCCATCACAAATGACTGACTAATCATAAGCCAAGGATCATGCTGAAAGGGGTCTCCTAGAGTCCCTTGGTCCTAAGCAGTACCAAGAATCACATAAAAAAAATTTAATGCACATCGTAATTGCACTTTTTTTGTGCTTTCCAGCTCCTCAAATAGATTTCAAAGAGGGGTGTTGACAACCTAGGCAAATCATTGTTTGTTATATTGCCAAGAACCTACATTAGCTGTTATCAGTTAGTTATGAATTGTTTCTCCCAAATCTGCCTCATTTGTGAATGAACTGTATACTTCCCCAGCTGCTTTTCTCATTCCTCTTTTTACCGCTTTAAGTCTCCCAGTGCCAGTTTATTCTAGAAGGCTCCTTCCTTCCTTCCTTCCTTCCTTCCTGCCTGCCTGCCTCATTGTGGCTTAGTGTGAAGCCATCCTCACACAGGATGAGTACGGATGCTCTTCCACTTTGAACACCAGCTTCTGCAACCCCATTTTGAGCTGCAACAAAGTCCATATAATTTGGACAACCGTGTCTCACCACTCATGCCACTCATTTGTACTTGCATCAGGGAAAATGTCACCTATGCCTGACTTTTTCTTCTGACTTTCTGAAGTCAGCTGTGATCATATTAGTGACACAGTGAATCACCTTTCAGTACTGTGATAAACTCTAAGTCTTCTGATAGTGTTTTTTTAAGCTATCTAGACCCTTTGTTTCTGCAATGCCTATCCGTATTAGCAATGACATGTTTCTGCAGAATATTTTCTAAATACTGTCTTCCAGGCAAATCTGAAAAGAGTATCTCATGTACAGAGGTCTTAGATGACACTGCAACTCCAATTTGACATAAAGCATTATGCCATTAAACCAAAATAAGCATTCATATTTGCAAAACAGGGATTTGTAACCTCATTTTAACGCAGAAAAGCATAGTGTATTTTCTAAAAGAACCAATTTTCAGGATGATTTTCTAAGTAGTACTGGGCAAAGGTAGTGATTAGCTTAAACAGGTGCTTGTTGCTCTGTCACATTCAAAAATCTTCTGCAGTCTTGCAGATCTACTTATTTTTTTTTCTCTTGCCAGCCTTTGAGGATAGAAGAACAAAAGGGAAGAACCTCTTTTTTACCAGAAGTCAAACTCAAAGGAATATTTTCAAAGTTATATTCATTATTTCCTCAGAGGCAATATCAGCAAAAGATCTCTTCTCTGCCTTGTTCTTTCTAAAAAAAAAACCCAAACAAACAAAACCAAAACCAAAAACCACAAAAAACAAAACAAAAAAACCAAAGCCAAAGCATTTGGGTATTGCACTGCATTGAGCAGAGGAGTAAGGATTTGGGAATTCAATTCTTCTCCTCTAGGAAAATTTAGCCTGTAAATCAGGTCAATCCCGTGCAGTGTGTGGCCAGAGTGAGAAAATAAAAGATAAACTGTTAAAACCACTCAATCCTATAATCATGATACACCTGAAAAACTCCCTGTATTAAAGAGATTTACAAATGGTACATGGTTGCTATAAGGATTGCAATCTTGCTGACAGATTTTCACACATATGCATAAATATGTGTGTGTACAAACATCCATGCACAAAAACTGGCTAAAATCCAGGCTTGTAAAAGCTTTCTTTGCCCCTGAACTGATTTGTTCTTTGGTAGAGAGCTTTATTGTAAGTCTGTGTCAGTGTTTGGAAAACATCTCCCAGAATTTAAAATCATAATTAGCTCAGAATTAAGCATCTCAGTAATGATTGAAATCTTTCTTTCCATTGTGCAAAATTACCTCATTTCCTCAAAAAAATTCCAGGAGTAGTTTGTTTATTTATAACCAATCATTCTTGTGTGTAAAGAAACTCCAAATAATTTTGCAGCTAAATAATTCAGTTTGTATGCTAAAAACATGCACTTTGTAATGTTTGAGCTTCACCATGACAGAGCACATTAAACTCTTGTAATGAAACTAGGAGCGTGCTGTGTATAGAGAATTCTTCATGAGGTATGCATACAGCTGACTCAAAACAGAAGAGTGCTGGTGTTACTAATTTCATATAAAGAAATGCTGCTGTAGAGCAGGTGCCCAGATGGGACCAAGGCAATACAGAACAGATACAACATGGGAAGAGAAGGAAGCAATAAATAAATGTCAGAAAAGCAGAAGTTGTGCAGCTGCAGTCCCAAACTGACAGGAAGAGAGGTGACATGCATACACAAGAAGCAAACAAAATTTTGCAACAGCACAACCTTTAAAAATCCACTACGAATTATGCACTTACAAGTATAGGGTCTGAAAATTCACTTCAAGGAGCATGGCATCTCTTCTCCCCTCCTCAAAGGCAATGCTGGTGTGAAGCTGGATGTGATTCAAAGGAACTGACCCACAGCTGGACTGTAAGCCAAAGTAGAGCAGTGGGGAGTGCACAGAGTCTGTGCCTTACAAAATGCAACTCCACAGAAGTCAAATTTCATCCAGCTTTTATAGTGTATTTCACCAAGGATACTGTACATTCCATATCCTTCTAAGTTGCATCAATCATAAAGCATCCTTCTGAGCTGCACAAACAATTTGTAAATTACCTACACATTTTTAGAGCTTAGACAAATGATTAAAAAAATTACATAGCTTTTGAGTATGTATTTCTTTTCTAACTAGACAATGTTTACCGATTTAAGTCTCTAGGATAGACAGGTTTTTGATTTATTTCTTACAACTGCAGGACTAGTCTTCTTCAAGGGTTTTTTTTATCTAAAGCTCTACCTGGAAAAGTAAATCTGTGCTTTATGGTTTTACTGCTGTTTGTTCAGAAATTCTTGTCTTCTGCTTATCTTTGATGGAAGACAGAGAGAAAACACTTGTCTTTTCAAAGGACTAAGGCCAGTTCCTTACAAAAAAACCTTCTAAATCACTCTAATCAAGTTACAGTATAGCAAGTTCTGCTTCAGATATGCCTGTGAGTACACTGAGGTGGAGGACCTGTCAGGTGATGGGCTGTTCTTTCAGATTTGGGTTGTAGCATAGTATTAAACTTGTGCATGAAGGCAATTTAGCTGCAAAGCAACAAGTAAATGTTCAGGAGACAGGTGAGCGGCGCCAATTTACTATCACTGGTAGTACTGGGGTAGGAAAGGCTCAGGAGAGGCAGTCACACTCAAGGAAACAAGAAGTAACTAAGGAAAGAGTCAATTACAACAGATGTGTTTGTTAAGGAACAGAACTTGGAGAAGACTACCAGTGGTCTTGAAAAAGATTCCTGGATACATGCCTTGCATTAAGTCCTTTCCAAGTCTGTGTGGTCCTGTTATATGCAATGTGCATGAACAAGTTGTTGTGTTTTTTTCTGTTGCTAGCTAGTTTCAATAAAATCTAAGTGAAGAATCAGCAGTTTTCAGCACAGTGTGTGACAGAATGTATAAATCAGAAAATACTGCTATCCAGTGTCCATGACACATATATATATACCAGATCACCCTGTAACTGAGTCCAACACAACTTACAATTTTATCACAAAAAGCAATCCAAGGCTGAAACACTTCTTTATTTTGTACCTCCTTTTCCTTTTTTTTTTTTTTTTTTCAGGGAGTTTGAGGGATGGCAGAGGCAGAGTGGGGTTGGTTGGTTGGTTAGTTGGGAGGTTTTGTTTGTTTCTTTGGGTTTTGTTTTTCAAGATCCTGACATATGGATCATCATAAACTACAGTACACTGAGATTTGTGACCCTGCTGGTGGGAACTGTAGACTAGAACAGTACCAGAATGATTACAGTTCATAAAATCAGAAGGCTCTTTGCAATTCATGGAACAGCTTACTATCCAGCCCACTGATGTTCCTGAAATCACGGAACTAATTCCTTGCTACTAACTGTGCCAGGAAGGGCTGTGTGGACTGAGGGATTGCTGTACCTCAGGACAGACTTTCATTTGTGGCTTCCATCTACTAATTAGGTCATTGTCAAGGTTTAGATGGCTTTTCATAGGTGTAGTGGCACTACCGTTTTTGCAGGATCTTCTCACACACAAAAAACCCCCCCCACTGTATCAGTGTATGCCAGTCAAAAAGGTAGTTATCATAGGTAAGGAAACAGCAAAACAAATAAAAAAAACACACAAGAGTAAATTCTTGGGAGAGAGAGGAAGTGCAAACACTGTATAAACATATCCACACTTCCTGCCTTTCAGCAGTACAAAAAAAATTCTCAAAGCAAAATTTGTAGCTGAACATTGTCATCAAGAAAACTGCTTATTCCCGCAACGATGTAATGCTCAGAAAACATAAAGCCTGTTGATTGCACACACCTTTAGCCATGTGTAACTGTCAGGCTTTGGTCTCTGCTTCCAGCATATTTCCCGATTCTCTACATACAGCTGATATTCATTCCCATTTAGTAGAATTTATTGTGTGCTTTTATCGTTACTTTGTGTTCACTGATGGGCTGGCATCAGCTGCCTGTGTCTGAAGAGCTGCTAATGTTTATGAATGACCCACTGTATACACTAAGCAAGGCCCAGTGGAAAGCCCAGAGATATGAAATACAACAATACTATTTGATTCTTCTGCTTGTTTCCAGGTTAAATAGCTTTGTTCTTCAGCATCACGCCTATAACAAAGGGTTATGAACTCACTAAGCTAGAGGAATATGGTACTGTGTTTATCATGTGTACCACATTTTCATACACACGCTGGATGCTGCAATGCACTAACTTGCTGAAGCATGTAAACATTGTGAGTTTATCTGTTCAAGAAAATGTGATTTACAACAATCAGCAGAAGCTCGCTGGGAGAGGAAAGAGATAGCACAGAGTGGCAGAGGTGGAATTAGATACCAACAAGGACATGCTGACATGCAGACAGCAATGGCAGTGCACATGGTTGGTCCTGGGTCTCTGGGCTCAGGTGCGCTGCTGCAGGCATCTGGCACAGCCCTAGACATCAGGGCCATTACCCACGCTGACACATCCTAACTGCTCAGGTATTGTGCTGATAACCCCTGTCTGTCCTTCTGCTTCATCTGCATCTGTAGCTGGCACTGTCTCTGGGTCCTTTCTCCTTGTAGGTGCAGACAACACTGACACTTGAAGGCAGTGGATTGCACAGGCACATGAGCTCTTCCATGTAGGCTGGAAGAGATGCGAGCAGCCGGGCGATGCTGACTATTCCATCCTTCAATCATCCTCTCTTTCCCACTCACTAATCTTTTCTAAGCATCCTCTGGGTGGCTGCAGCAGCAAGGTTGGCAACTGGGGGAAAACACCCCCAAACAAATAGATAAAGAGTAAGCAGTGAGCAGGGAAGCATTTGTTGAGCAACAGCATGGCATTCTGAGAGCTGGGACTGACAGGGGGGTATGGTGCAAAGATGCCTGAAACTACAGAGCGGAAAGGATCCTCTTGCTCACCTGCTTGTGTTTGACTCTAATTAACTGAACTGAGTGGAGACAAAGAGTAGAATGAAGGTTGCTTCAGCTCTAAGTAGACCTGGTATTTTGTCAAAGCTCTAGCTTGTGATTTTTTTAAATTTTATTTCATTTTAATTTTTTTTGACAATCATTCTTTACAAAAAACTGGTACGGGGAGAAGCAGAAAGAACAGAATCTTATTGGTTTGCTTGATGAGTCACCCCTTAGAGTTTTAGCAGACACTGCAGTCAATCAGTCTACCTTCTGCCCTGGTATGCTTTTTGAGTGCCCTAATATGATAAACAGGACATTAATAACTATTACATTGTTAACAATCACCATTAGCAGTATTTTCCACATTGTCAGCATAGATTGAAAGGTCACTGGAGGTTAAGGAAAGAGTCTGGTTGGACTCTCTGAAACATAACTTTACAGTGCAATTTCCTGTGCACAGTTGAACATGTTATTTCAAGTCTCCAAGATGACAAAGTAGTTTGAGACACAATTTTTTAGCACAATAGCAAAAGTACTGAGCAAAGTTCTGCGGTCATTGTTCAAGTAGGTCAGAATAGATGACAGTACAGGCCTTTCCTAACCTTAAAGAAGTACTAATCTGTGAAAAATTCCTCTACTGAGGCAGGAACTAAACCACTGAGGTCTTACGGGATCATATAAATTCTTTAAAGTAATTTTAATTAAAAAGTTCTTCTATTTTTTAGCCAAGACAAAGCATATATGCTAAATTCCAAAGCTGCTTTGCTCAGTAAAAGAGCACTGCAGTTATACAGTCCCCTATCCGGGAAAAGTCAGCATTCTTAAAAATTAAGCCTTGCAAAGTCTCATCTTCTCATGACTGTCTTCCATTTTAAATACAGTTTTCTCTTGTGAAAATCCTGTTCTCAGCAAGCTGGTATCCAGAGCACTATCTGGTTGGTTGGACAGCATCCTCCATGGTTACTGACTGCTGGGTCTTCAAATTTCTTCTTCTACCCGTCGAATCATAGAATCATACAGTGTCTCAAGCTGGAAGGGTCTTAAAAGAATCATTGAGGTCAACTCCCTGCTCCTCACAAGACTGAAATTAAGTCATATAACTAAGAGTGTTGTCCAGATGATCCTTGAACTCTGACAGCCTTGGCGCTATGACCACTACCCTGGGGAGCAGGTTTCAATCACTGACCACCATCTCCATGAAGAATCTTTCCTAACATCCAAAGTGAACTTCCCTCTAGTCTATCCACATCTCTCTGCAGGTTCTCTCTACCCTCAAGGTTAGAGAGGTCTTCCTAGTTTAGTAACATCACCACACTTACTTAATGCGCATTTGAATCCTGAATTCAGATAATTTATAAAAACATATAGCACTGGCCCTAAAAGGGAGCCCTGAGGAACCCCACTGGTCACTGGCTGCCAGCCTGATGTAACACCATTTACTCAAACCCTTAGAGCCTGACCCATCAGCCTGTTGCTCACACAACCTATTATGGACTTGACTAGCTGTGTGCTAAGCAGTTTATCCAGCAGGGCACTGTGAGAGACAGTATGAAAAGCTTTGCTAAAACTAAAACAATCCTCATCTACTGTCTTCCCTTGGTCAACTAAAGGAGTGACTTTGTCATAAAAGGAAATTAGGTTGTTCAAACAGGACTTTCTCCTGGTGAACCCATGCTGGCTGTGACCAGCAACTGCATTATCTCTCGAGTGTTTTTAGTAACTTCCAGAACAATCTTCTCTATAATTGTACCAGGTGCTGCAGTGAGACCAGCAGGCCTACACTTTCCAGAATCTTCTTCTTACTCTGTTTGAATATTGGGTCAACATTTGCCAGGTTTCAGTTGACTGGGACCTTTCCAGACTCCCAAGACAAATGAAAAGTAACAGAAGAGAGGTCCTGCAACTACATCAGCCAGTTCTTTCATGGGATGAATCCTATCTAGCCCCATAGACCTACATCCAACTGAAGAAGCAAGTCTCAAACAAATTCAGGATTGCCTGGGAGTTTACCATTCCCTCAGAGACAGTTCTTCCAACACTGTGCTTCAAGGATCATAGAGCCCATCACTGGCACTGAAGACAGAGGTGAAGGTGGCATTAAACTTCTCTACTGTGCCTAATTTGTGAAGCACCCAACCTCCTCAAGCAATGGATAAATGTTATCTCTGATTCTTCTTTTGCCGTTAACACATTAAAACAAACAAACAAACAAACCCCCTTTTTGTTGTTCTTCACACTGCTGGCTAGCTTGAGCTCCTTTTTTGCTTTGGGCACACAATTTTTTTCTCTACAGAGGTGAGCAGCTTCTCTGTTATCCTCCCATGTCATCTGTATTTGTTTTCAATGTCATAGACTTTCCTTCTCCACCTAAGTTTTAGAAGATCCCTGCTCAGTCAAACCAACCTGACCCACTGTCTTGGCTTCCAATACTTTCAAATTGGCTGCTCATGTGCTCTTAAAAGACAGCTCTTAAAAAGTGATCAGACTTTCTGGACCCAAAAAAAATAGGGAAAAAAAAAGATTCCCAAGGGACCTTACTAACTAACTCTTTCAGCAGCCCATAAGCTGTTCTTCCCCATCCAGGAGGATGTGCAATTCTTATTAATGACATTTATGAAGATAAGCAGCACACTGAATAAGGTAGATAAGAGGAGGAAAAGTAGGTTCTTTCTGGTCACTTCATTTTCTTATGTATCTAGGCTGAGAAATTAATACTCCATAACTAACAAAATAAAGAACATCAATTAAGCAGTTTGATTTTACCTAATTTGTCAGAGTCAAGTTTGAGTAAAGTGCAGCCATTGCCTGAGAGCTCTGTTCCCAGGATTATGTAGGTGAAAGAAATTAGTCTAAGCAGATCTGTCATGTAGTGAGCAATAAACCCTCCTAGATACCCTTCAGAAGTGAGACCAGGGAGCCTGATAAAAAGCAAAATTAAATGTTGCAGCAGAGTCTGGAAAGAGGAATATGTTATAGCCTAGACTGATTCTAGATTAAGAAATATGGAAGATTTTTTGGTAGTAAAATGATGGCATTGTAGACTACCCTCTTTCTTACATCTGAATTAGTTTGCTTAGGAGAAAGAAATATCCTCAAACTGGACAGTAATTTGCATTATGGTTGCTATACAAAGGACTCACCATGGTATGGTTTAATATTCAAAGCAAACTGCAAAGCAGACTGATATCTCTACAGAGGTACTGACAACCCCCATTAATAGGGGCCTTGCCTTTTTTACATCAAGAAAGAGAATGGAGAGCAGAGAAAAAATTCATGAAATGAAAGACGTTCAAGAGAAGTTAAATATGAATTGCAAACAATCCAGGCCTTAAAGAATGAGACTCAAAGAAACCTGGAGGTGTTCAGTGTGATTCAGTCATTGGAACACAGCCTGAGGACATGCTTGGCTATGACATCTTCCAGTTTGTCAAGAGTTAGACGTACAAAAGTGTGGTGGTTTTAAATTTTAGGCTTTGGCTAGGTTTGTTGTTTTTTAGGCCTTCCTGGGAAACAAGTCAAGTGACATACATTGACAAACCATAGGTATTCCCTACTATCTCACATCACATGGGATAGAGGAGTGAGGGAGGAAGTTCTGGGACACACTGTCCTCAGACGCTTCCTTGGGTCAGCCTCTCCGGTGCAGTCTCTCCTCCGGTCGGGTCAGTCTCTCATTGGGCAGGTGGTTGGGGGGAAGGTTCGTAACTCGGGGCTGGTCACTTCACTATTTGGGTAATGCAGTGCCTTATCTGTTTTCCTTGGGTGTATATATAGTACCTATATAGTACCATTTGAGTTACCCCTCTTTCCCTGTATTTGCCCGGTATTCGTGTAGTGTGCATATAGTACTAAGTTCCCTTTTCCTCCTCTGTAAATAAATATATATATATCTCTGTTCCCCTCACGGTCTGAAGCTTTTAAG
>VWZG01010816.1:200480-228461 GCA_013396735.1 Grallaria varia
ATATATTTATTTACAGAGGAGGAAAAGGGAACTTAGTACTATGTGCACACAACACGAATACCGGGCAAATACAGGGAAAGAGGGTTAACTCAAATGGTACTATATAGGTACTATATATACACCCAAGGAAAACAGATAAGGCACTGCATTACCCAAATAGTGAAGTGACCAGCCCCGAGCTGCGAACCTTCCCCCCAACCACCTGCCCGACGAGAGACTGACCCGGCCGGAGGAGAGACTGCACCGGAGAGGCTGACCCAAGGAAGCGTCCGAGGACAGTGTGACCCAGAACTTCCTCCCTCACTCCTCTATCCCATGTGATGTGAGATAGTAGGGAATACCTATGATTTGTCAATGTATGTCACCTGACTTGTTTCCCAGGAAGGCCTAAAAAACAACAAACCTAGCCAAAGCCTAAGATTTAAAACCACCACAAAAAGCTACAACTGGGAATAAGGAAACAGGAAAAAAGAAGGGGGCATTCTCACAGCAACAGCAATTGCTTCACATGGGACACCAACAACAATATTGGGGTCTGCAGGTGCAAGACCATGAGACCAGCGACAGAAGAGGTGCTTGAGGACAACAAAGTGAAAACACTGCTGCAGGGGCTCTGGGATGCACTGTCACTGCAGCTTATGTGGAAACTGAGAGTGGAAGGCAGGCCACAGGATTGCAGATGGAAGGCCTTCCAGACCAGCAAGGCTGTTGCCAAAGCTAGTAGTTTTCCAGTGCCTTTTCCTTTCCAGCACTAACTTGGATACAGGTGGAATAATGAGCTGGTGTTTAGAAGTTATAACTCGGGTGCTAAGAGCATGCCGAAGGAACCAACTCTTTATTTTTGTTTTATCTCCACTTTACAAGAGCCCTGTCTCAGTTGATGTGCTCCCAGTGACAAGGGGAAGTAATTTGGCTTTCAGGATATTCATTGTTACAGGAGATGCTGGTGCCATCCAGCTCCATCAGAGTTGAGGATAAAAGCTCCATCAGAGCAAGAGAAAGCAGCTCTCCTGTCCTGCTAGTTACCCATTGCAGGTTTATGCTACTCTAACGTGATCTGCAAGAGAAATAAGAGTGGCTTTATGCTATTTCTCAACTGTTCAAGAAGAGTTTGAACCTGGAAACCCCTTCATACCCCTGCCCTTCACTTCCAGTGAGTCCAGTATAGCATGAGATCTGCACCCCCAGACCACAGCCAAAGCAGCAGCTTTGCACAGCTCTTAACCAAATGGAGGCATTCTAACTGGGAATAAAAACGGATGACTTATTTGCTCCCTTTTTGAAAATATTTTAAGAGCTACTCTACTGAGTCCCTAACCTTTATCTGCATATCAATTATTCATTATTTTCATTAAGGAAAACCAAGCCATGCTATGCTCATGAGAATGAAAGAAATCTGTAATATTCTCCCTCTCTCTCTCCCTCTCTCTCTCTCTCTCTCTGCCACTCACACATTTTCGTTTTGAGATGATTTTTAATCTGTATATACTGAATTAGGAAAACGTGTGAGTTTTATTATAAATGAAACATTAGGGTTTTTTTCCTCCCTACTGATTTTTCATAGATTTATGGATCCATAATCATTCACGTCACAGCCTGAGGGAAATGAGGATGGAACAGGATAATAGCCCCTAAATCCCCTCCTCTAAGCACTCAGATCTTTGCTGTCAGCAAGATTAAAACGGTCAACAGCAGTCTTCATGTGTCTATATCCCACACGGAGCTTTCACAACAACTGGAGTTGTGGCTGGCAGGGAGGAAATGCAGAACCACTGCTGTGCATGATACTACTGAGATAAAGAAAAGAAAACAGGATTGTCAGCCTCTGTAGTGTTGGAAAGGACTGGTGTTAGTTGTTTGATCAGGTGAATGCAAAGAAGGGAGAAGAGTAAGGAATACTAGTATGTTGCAGTTTAACATGCAACGAGAGTTTCCTTTCCTGAAACGTAAAGACAGAGAGGGGGAAGCACCAAACGTCCTCCCACAGCCCAGCAAGGGGAAGGACAACGAAGGCATGCATGTGGACAAGCAGAGTGGTTTCTCTCCTAACGCTCCCTTGAACACCCAGCCCCTACTGCTACTGGGACCTGAGGGGAATTACAACTATTATGTGGATGACGAAGATGAGGAAGATGAAGAGAAAGAACAAGGAAAATGGCCAAGTGAAGATGCATTTAAGGGAGAAAACAAGGCCTCATCATTCATTCCTTGTTCCCCTGCTCCTTCTGCCAGAGCCCCAGCCATGGCGTCAGCTCCGTCCATGCTGAACATCAACGTTGGCGGCCAAAGCTACCGTCTCACATACCAGGCAGTGGCCATCTACCCCAAGACCCGCCTGGGCCGCCTGGCTACCTCCACTGACCGTCGTTGCCAGCTGGGCCTGTGCGATGACTACGCTGCCCAAGTTGATGAGTATTTCTTCGACCGGGACCCAGCCGTCTTCCAGCTGGTATACAATTTCTATGCCTCAGGAGTGCTGCGTGTGCGGGACGAGCTGTGCCCCCGTAGCTTCCTGGAGGAGCTGAGCTACTGGGGTGTACGCCTCAAATACACCCCTCGCTGTTGCCGCATCTGCTTTGAGGAGCGTCGTGACGAGCTGACTGAACAGCTGAAGGTCCAGAGGGAGCTGCGCTCCCAGGCAGAGGCTGAGGAGAACGAGCAGCTCTTCCACCACATGCGCTATTATGGTCCCCAGCGTTGGCGCCTCTGGAACCTCATGGAGAAGCCCTTCTCCTCTGTCACTGCCAAGGTGATGGCAGTAGCCTCCAGTTTCTTTGTGCTCATCTCTGTGGTAGCCCTGGCACTCAACACAGTGGAGGAGATGCAGCAGGTAGACTGGAAGACCGGGGCTAGTCGACCTGTCTTGGAGCACATTGAGACCCTGTGCATTGCATTCTTCACACTGGAGTACCTGCTGCGCTTGGTCTCTACCCCAGACCTACGCCGCTTTGCCAGCAGCGCTCTCAATGCAGTAGACCTCATTGCCATCCTGCCCCTCTATCTGCAGCTGCTGCTCGAATGCTTTACTGATGATGACCAGCCCCGGGGTCGGGGCTCTCAGCACGAGCATGATATCGAGAAAGTGGGACGGGTGGGCAAGGTAGGACAAGTGCTTCGCATCATGCGCCTCATGCGCATCTTCCGCATCCTCAAGCTGGCCCGCCACTCCACAGGGCTGCGTGCCTTTGGCTTTACCTTGCGCCAGTGCTACCAGCAGGTGGGCTGCCTTTTGCTCTTCATTGCTATGGGGATCTTCGCCTTCTCTGCCATGGTCTACACAGTGGAGCACGATGTCTCCAGTACCAACTTCACCAGCATTCCCCACGCTTGGTGGTGGGCTGCCGTAAGTAAACACCTCTTACCTTGCTGGGTAGTCAGAGACCTGTCCCATCCCTTCCCCTCCCCTTCCTTGCTGGAGCTGCTGACAGTCTTTAAAACAGGCTCAGATGAGTGAACATCTGCTCTGAATTCTGAGCTTACAGGACATATGCACTCGCTCACATAGACACGCATGCACTCATTCACTTCAGTCGTAAGCTTAAATCACAGCTTAAACAGGCAGGCAGTGTTGAAATTCCCATGACTCCAAATGCAGAAAATATTTGCATTTTTAAAGCAGAAATGGGCAAAGAAACAGGAAACAAATGCATTTTTTCATTTAATGCCATTGTCAGTGTTGCCAAAAACAAAAAGAAGGAAAATAAACTTGCATGCATCAGGCTACCTGATTGCAGGTAGACAGGATTTTCATCCTTATTTTATTTACAGATCTTCTGTGATGCATTATACAACCACAAGATGACACGACATAGTTTATTAGCTATAGTCAGGTCATTCAAACTTTAAAAGCAAAAGCTGTCACAGAGCTCAGGCTGTTAAAAATGCATTAGGACCAACAGCTGTTCAACACAAGAGACTGTGTTCTGTTGTGCTGCAGAAGATCTGTGTATCTATCACAGCCTGGATGAAACCAGGGGGTAGCAAGACATTGCTGAGGGGAGGCAAAGGGCCCGTATCTTGGCCATCCATAACCCTAAAGCTTGTCCTGGTCTATCACACATGCACTCTCTTTTGCAGCAGGTGATGCTGCCCTCCATGATCCATGATTTTGCAGAGCATCAGGACTGATCCCTGAACCTGGCTATGGGTCTAGCTCTGTCCAGTCACTTCCCTGGAGAAAGAAGCCCATGCAAATGAACTGGATAGGAGTCAGAATATCTCATGCTGTTTGATCAGCATAGACACTGGATGCACCAAGCTGCATATGGGGTCTAGAGGACAGTAATCTCAGCCCATCCAAGGTGACTTCTCCTGGCCAGCAGTCCTGGAGCCCATGGTCTGCACTTCTGGTCCAGCAATGGCCAATGAGGTGTGGTGATTTGCCTCAGTATGTATGTAGCGATTCAGCGCATGGCAGAAAAACTGGCCCTATAGACACATGTAGATATTTTTATGTGCACATGCATTTATGTACCTGTGCCAAATATCCTTTAAATTGGCCACGGGAAGGATGGAAAAATAGATGAATAAAGGTCCTGTAATGTGACCTTCACACATCGTCTGTCAGTGATGCATACACAGGTTATGAAAACATTCGTGTTTCATACATTGCTAGAATAAGGAAATAGCCTTATGTTTTGTTTTCTGAACATGAAGGTTATATGCAAAATCTTTAGGGCTCATTTCAGCAAACTGGTGACACCATAATCATTTAGATATTCCTAAGAAACATATATGACTATGTGAAAAAGGCCTGTTTAGCCTATTTCTTCAAAACAGGAGCTGTACTACCATGCACATTGCAATTCCAAGGCATTAATCACTACTAAGAGTCTATTTCATCTTTAAAACTGGAAATTAAAATATCTGAATTGCTCAAATTTTATTACAATACAACAGCATTCACGATTTCACATATGCAGAAGTGTCCCTCCTAAACTGTTACAGGCAATGTATAAGACTATGCCAATGGAACAGAACCTTATCATAGGATAATGTTTTTCTCCTGGCTGGTAGAGATAAACATCTTGCCTTCATCTCAGTATTTATTTTTGGAGATATTTATCCTGTATTATCATTCAAATCCAGTGACTTAGTTTCTATTAAAGCAAGTGACTAATCCTTTTTATTCCACAGGAAGCACCAGGTGCATCCTACAAATGTGCTCACCCAGTGCTGTTTCAGGCACCCTAATGCTTTCTTCATTTGAAAAAACATTTTATTTAGGATGTTAGAGGACGGGAGGCTGCACACCATGACCTCCTGAAGATTTATTTATTTATTTATTCTGAAGCCACTTACTGTGGCTAAAGCTATAAGGGCATTACAGTGAAAGTCCTGATGCCTGTGGCTTATTTCTGCCAGTTTTAGATTACTGTTTCATACACACACACAGTGTGTTGAGACTGTGAAAAAAAAAAAAAAATTTACTAGCTGAAAAACA
The DNA here is from genome assembly GCA_013396735.1 of Grallaria varia. Classification (NCBI taxonomy): domain Eukaryota; kingdom Metazoa; phylum Chordata; class Aves; order Passeriformes; family Formicariidae; genus Grallaria; species Grallaria varia. The sequence continues at coordinate 205,924 of VWZG01010816.1, forward strand.
TCTCTTGCACTGACTAGAAAGTGCCAGGTGGCAGAAGCTTGCAAGTTTTACCTGCCAAAGAAAAGTACATTTTATTTACTAAATGTAAAATCATAAAAAATCAAGGTGTGTGCAGTGGAACTATATAAATCAGAAGTTATTTTATGCTGACTGTTTGGGAGTACATAATTCTTATTTAGCATCCTCATAATCAAACATCCATGAATTTTTGCAACGGAATTCTACAATGAATGCATTGCAGTACTTGGTATAGTACTGGGTTAACAACACAGTTCCTTCATACATCCATGGGCTAAAAAGAAAAAATTATGATGGCTGAGAAGAAAAATGTCTGTGAAACTACACAGACAATGTGATGCCAAGGTGTAGAGATTCATATAAAACAGGTAAACTAAATACTACCCCTCTCACAGCAAAAAGAAAAAACAAACAATAATAACTAAACCCAAAACATTTTAAACGACCCCCAAAGCCTTCTTCAAAAGGGAATTCAGCAAAAATTTCCCACCTAGGTACATGTTTAGCACTATTAATATATATGTTGCAAGGATACACTGCAAGGAAAATCTTCCAGGCTACGGTTCCTTGTAGTAAGTAACCATTACAGTGGATTTTATCTGGATTTTTCAGAGTCCTGGATCACTTCTTCCTATTGTGCAAATATTATGAAAATGTATTTCACAATTAGCTGAAGATTTTCATGTGTTTTGCATTAATTCCTAAAATATATCTGACAAACAAAGGTAAAATTCAAAATACAACCCACAGAGTAAGTCCCAAATATCAGGTTTTATCAGCACACAGCATTTAGAAACAGGACATCTGTTCTAAGTGACATAATGAGGGAGAAGGGTTGCAGCCAGCAATGGATTTGCATGGTCAGAGGGCCACATCTATCTTCTCACCACATCCCAGCAAACTCACCTTCTGGACTGGTGTGGAAATTGTTTAAAAATTCGCTCTACAGGGCAAAGCTTCCAAAAATCCTCCTGAATGCTGTCAAACCATTGACTTTCTTTACTTCATGAGAACGATTTATTTTTTAAGGTATATTTTTCATAAGATGGATGGTACAGAAAAGAAAGGCATTAGGGAGTATTTCAGTCTTATGATGCAAAGTACAAAAACAGTAACTTAAAAATTGTCCCTGATCAGTGAACACATCTGTTCATGTATTTCTTCTCAGCTAGTAAGCTGAATGTTGGTTTGCCTGTAGGTCAGCATCTCTACAGTGGGATATGGTGATATGTGTCCAGAAACTCACCTTGGTCGCCTGTTTGCTTTCCTCTGCATTGCTTTTGGAATAATCCTGAATGGCATGCCCATCTCTATCCTCTACAACAAATTCTCAGACTATTACAGCAAGCTGAAGGCCTACGAGTACACGGCTCTCAAGAAAGAAAGAGGGAAGGTCGACTTCACACGGAGAGCCATGAAGAAAATATCTGAGTGCTGTGGAGAAGGTGAAACCCACCCTTTGTCACAACAATGATACAGTTTGTGCTTTGGATATTGGGGGGGAACCAAGAAGCTGAAGGAGAAAGAACAGAGCAGTCAAGCTAAGTGAAGATAAATTGAAGAGACCAAAAGTAACAGATGTAGATGGTGAAATCTGTTTTGAAGGGGGATATTTTCAAAATTAAAAAGGCTCAGATTAAAACAACAGATTTTTTTTTTCTAACTTTGCTAGATGATGAGCAGAACTAAAGTACTCATCAACACTCTGAAATTACCTTCTTCAGATTAACTACCCAGGAACTCGAATTAGACCTACATGAAGATCTAGCCCCCTGCTATTTATTAGACTGGGAATAAAGACCCACCATAATTGTACCAAAAGCAAAAAAATTGCTGCCATTAAGGGTCAGCCACCTTGCTGCTGTCAAGNCTTGCTGGAGCTGCTGACAGTCTTTAAAACAGGCTCAGATGAGTGAACATCTGCTCTGAATTCTGAGCTTACAGGACATATGCACTCGCTCACATAGACACGCATGCACTCATTCACTTCAGTCGTAAGCTTAAATCACAGCTTAAACAGGCAGGCAGTGTTGAAATTCCCATGACTCCAAATGCAGAAAATATTTGCATTTTTAAAGCAGAAATGGGCAAAGAAACAGGAAACAAATGCATTTTTTCATTTAATGCCATTGTCAGTGTTGCCAAAAACAAAAAGAAGGAAAATAAACTTGCATGCATCAGGCTACCTGATTGCAGGTAGACAGGATTTTCATCCTTATTTTATTTACAGATCTTCTGTGATGCATTATACAACCACAAGATGACACGACATAGTTTATTAGCTATAGTCAGGTCATTCAAACTTTAAAAGCAAAAGCTGTCACAGAGCTCAGGCTGTTAAAAATGCATTAGGACCAACAGCTGTTCAACACAAGAGACTGTGTTCTGTTGTGCTGCAGAAGATCTGTGTATCTATCACAGCCTGGATGAAACCAGGGGGTAGCAAGACATTGCTGAGGGGAGGCAAAGGGCCCGTATCTTGGCCATCCATAACCCTAAAGCTTGTCCTGGTCTATCACACATGCACTCTCTTTTGCAGCAGGTGATGCTGCCCTCCATGATCCATGATTTTGCAGAGCATCAGGACTGATCCCTGAACCTGGCTATGGGTCTAGCTCTGTCCAGTCACTTCCCTGGAGAAAGAAGCCCATGCAAATGAACTGGATAGGAGTCAGAATATCTCATGCTGTTTGATCAGCATAGACACTGGATGCACCAAGCTGCATATGGGGTCTAGAGGACAGTAATCTCAGCCCATCCAAGGTGACTTCTCCTGGCCAGCAGTCCTGGAGCCCATGGTCTGCACTTCTGGTCCAGCAATGGCCAATGAGGTGTGGTGATTTGCCTCAGTATGTATGTAGCGATTCAGCGCATGGCAGAAAAACTGGCCCTATAGACACATGTAGATATTTTTATGTGCACATGCATTTATGTACCTGTGCCAAATATCCTTTAAATTGGCCACGGGAAGGATGGAAAAATAGATGAATAAAGGTCCTGTAATGTGACCTTCACACATCGTCTGTCAGTGATGCATACACAGGTTATGAAAACATTCGTGTTTCATACATTGCTAGAATAAGGAAATAGCCTTATGTTTTGTTTTCTGAACATGAAGGTTATATGCAAAATCTTTAGGGCTCATTTCAGCAAACTGGTGACACCATAATCATTTAGATATTCCTAAGAAACATATATGACTATGTGAAAAAGGCCTGTTTAGCCTATTTCTTCAAAACAGGAGCTGTACTACCATGCACATTGCAATTCCAAGGCATTAATCACTACTAAGAGTCTATTTCATCTTTAAAACTGGAAATTAAAATATCTGAATTGCTCAAATTTTATTACAATACAACAGCATTCACGATTTCACATATGCAGAAGTGTCCCTCCTAAACTGTTACAGGCAATGTATAAGACTATGCCAATGGAACAGAACCTTATCATAGGATAATGTTTTTCTCCTGGCTGGTAGAGATAAACATCTTGCCTTCATCTCAGTATTTATTTTTGGAGATATTTATCCTGTATTATCATTCAAATCCAGTGACTTAGTTTCTATTAAAGCAAGTGACTAATCCTTTTTATTCCACAGGAAGCACCAGGTGCATCCTACAAATGTGCTCACCCAGTGCTGTTTCAGGCACCCTAATGCTTTCTTCATTTGAAAAAACATTTTATTTAGGATGTTAGAGGACGGGAGGCTGCACACCATGACCTCCTGAAGATTTATTTATTTATTTATTCTGAAGCCACTTACTGTGGCTAAAGCTATAAGGGCATTACAGTGAAAGTCCTGATGCCTGTGGCTTATTTCTGCCAGTTTTAGATTACTGTTTCATANGAATTCTACAATGAATGCATTGCAGTACTTGGTATAGTACTGGGTTAACAACACAGTTCCTTCATACATCCATGGGCTAAAAAGAAAAAATTATGATGGCTGAGAAGAAAAATGTCTGTGAAACTACACAGACAATGTGATGCCAAGGTGTAGAGATTCATATAAAACAGGTAAACTAAATACTACCCCTCTCACAGCAAAAAGAAAAAACAAACAATAATAACTAAACCCAAAACATTTTAAACGACCCCCAAAGCCTTCTTCAAAAGGGAATTCAGCAAAAATTTCCCACCTAGGTACATGTTTAGCACTATTAATATATATGTTGCAAGGATACACTGCAAGGAAAATCTTCCAGGCTACGGTTCCTTGTAGTAAGTAACCATTACAGTGGATTTTATCTGGATTTTTCAGAGTCCTGGATCACTTCTTCCTATTGTGCAAATATTATGAAAATGTATTTCACAATTAGCTGAAGATTTTCATGTGTTTTGCATTAATTCCTAAAATATATCTGACAAACAAAGGTAAAATTCAAAATACAACCCACAGAGTAAGTCCCAAATATCAGGTTTTATCAGCACACAGCATTTAGAAACAGGACATCTGTTCTAAGTGACATAATGAGGGAGAAGGGTTGCAGCCAGCAATGGATTTGCATGGTCAGAGGGCCACATCTATCTTCTCACCACATCCCAGCAAACTCACCTTCTGGACTGGTGTGGAAATTGTTTAAAAATTCGCTCTACAGGGCAAAGCTTCCAAAAATCCTCCTGAATGCTGTCAAACCATTGACTTTCTTTACTTCATGAGAACGATTTATTTTTTAAGGTATATTTTTCATAAGATGGATGGTACAGAAAAGAAAGGCATTAGGGAGTATTTCAGTCTTATGATGCAAAGTACAAAAACAGTAACTTAAAAATTGTCCCTGATCAGTGAACACATCTGTTCATGTATTTCTTCTCAGCTAGTAAGCTGAATGTTGGTTTGCCTGTAGGTCAGCATCTCTACAGTGGGATATGGTGATATGTGTCCAGAAACTCACCTTGGTCGCCTGTTTGCTTTCCTCTGCATTGCTTTTGGAATAATCCTGAATGGCATGCCCATCTCTATCCTCTACAACAAATTCTCAGACTATTACAGCAAGCTGAAGGCCTACGAGTACACGGCTCTCAAGAAAGAAAGAGGGAAGGTCGACTTCACACGGAGAGCCATGAAGAAAATATCTGAGTGCTGTGGAGAAGGTGAAACCCACCCTTTGTCACAACAATGATACAGTTTGTGCTTTGGATATTGGGGGGGAACCAAGAAGCTGAAGGAGAAAGAACAGAGCAGTCAAGCTAAGTGAAGATAAATTGAAGAGACCAAAAGTAACAGATGTAGATGGTGAAATCTGTTTTGAAGGGGGATATTTTCAAAATTAAAAAGGCTCAGATTAAAACAACAGATTTTTTTTTTCTAACTTTGCTAGATGATGAGCAGAACTAAAGTACTCATCAACACTCTGAAATTACCTTCTTCAGATTAACTACCCAGGAACTCGAATTAGACCTACATGAAGATCTAGCCCCCTGCTATTTATTAGACTGGGAATAAAGACCCACCATAATTGTACCAAAAGCAAAAAAATTGCTGCCATTAAGGGTCAGCCACCTTGCTGCTGTCAAGGCAGTCTCAAAAATTAAACAAGTAGAATATCCAATATACTGATTGCATTGCTTAAATTGGTTTCTTATCAGCTTTCAAATCCAGGATAAAAATACAGAGCATTTACCTAAATATTAGCAGCAGCGATACACCTTAAGATTTCAGCTTCTGTTTCCACTGTCAGATAGCTATGCTTCACTGTTTCAATTTGATTTTTCAAATGCAGCCCTGTAAATTATTCTTATTTTCATGCCTAAGCAAACAATACACTGTTTTTAGCATTCCCTCCACCACCACCCTCATCTTTCATTATGATAAAAACTAATGAAGAATTCTGGAGTCTGAGTTTATAAATCTCATTGATTAATTTCCAAAACATTTCTAAACACAAACTTTTTTAGGTATAGTATTTAATGTATCTACTTATTGAATTGTTATCATAATAGGTCTGTCATGGAACATAAGTGTTAAAACAGCATTTTAAAAAAAATCAAACTAAAGATGTAATGGATAGTATCTCATAAAGACTGTTGGTCACAAAGGATCTTGTCAGCACTTATCTGTAAGTAATTTTAAATATAAAGTCAAGAAACTTTGTCTGGTACATACAGCCATTAGAGACATAATCCTGTCACCTTAGTTCACCCTCAAGGGTACCTTATGTCATAAAACTACTGTGTCTTCTTGCACAGCTGGATCCAATTGCTTATTTGTCTAAACTGATCCCCAAACCTATGTAACAAATAAAAACAATTAAATGGAATCACAGTTTTATGTATTACTTAACTGCTTATCAGGAGTATTCTTTTTACATAAGAGCCATAATACCAGTTGAGAAACAGTAATCTGAATAACAGATCTGAAAGAAATATTACTTTATTGATAATCAGATACAAAGAGCCTCAAGAAAAAAAGGTGTAACAAAAAGGAGAAATGGTAACAATCACCGATACAACCCATGGCTGTTACTCGGCAGCGTGTCTGTTGCAAAGCATCCTGATGACAGAGATGCATTTTAAAACTCCTGAACTCTTATGTTGTGTCTGTGTTGCCCTGCTGAATGTGAATGGTTGCATTCAAATATAAGGACCACATGGGAGACAATAGTGTGAAGCTCACCCTGGGACAGCTGAGGGTGAAAAAGTTCAATAATTTTGCTACGTCCATGCGAATTGTGTCAAGCATGGGGCCTTGTCTCTTTTCAGTGGTGAGAAGGTAATTAGTAACCAACTTGCTCTTCTCATCCTCTAGCTCCAGACAAACGTATCATAATCCCATCTGTCATTTTTTCTTTAGGAATGACAGTCAGCACATTGTGTGATGATCAGCTCTGCCAAAAGCTAGCCCATGTCTTTAAGGCACAGCTGAGCCCTGGGAGTTCAATCTGATAGATATTTGCTGTTCTGTACTGCACACAATGCAGCAGGCACAATCCTGACACTCACAGAGAAGAATAGCTGCTTTACTTTGGCTCTGTGGATGGTAGGAATTTGCACAGCCCTTCTGCACAGCAATAACAGGACAAGAATCTTCCAGAAACCACAGGAAACCACTTACTGTAGCTTAGTGAGGTGGCAGGCTAAAGCATGCAAAAACACAACTATGCTTTATTTTCAACAAGCAGCTGGGGATAGACCCCTTAAAAGGACTTAAAACCTGGTGATTACTCAACTTTCCAAGATACAGGACACTTTCATCTCTTTGCTGAAGGAATGTATAATTGCATGACCATGCAGATGGGATGCAGATGCTCAGCCCTGCATGGCAGGCTCAGAAGCTTCTTGCCACCTACAGAAATTCAAAGTCTGAGCACTTACTGTGCTGAGACTGGACTTTATCACAGCCTCAGACCTGACAAGACATCAGTAATCTCATTTTCCATGATGTTTTTTAGGACATGTAAGGGAATAGGCTTTCCACATGAAACATGAGCAGAAGAAAAAGGACTCATTTCTCTTTTAATCAGGAGTCAGAATTGAATGTCCTTGGTAAGTGATTTCTTATCTATCCAACAAGATTTTAATGCACAAGTTCCATAGCTCTGCTGTAACCATTCAAATATAGCTGGAGAGGGTCTCCTGCACCCCCCGAACTGACTGTTATTCCACTTCGCCCCAGGTAGATAATGGCTCATGAGGTGACAGTAAAAGACAGACCATGGAGGTTGGTGTTTCCAGCACTCAGAAGGGTGGAAAGGTGTGGGTCACAGACTCTGCTTTAGCAAAAAACTATGAAAATACCCTGACAAAGCAGCAAAATCTTTCCAACTTTCCAGTCTCTTTTGGCCCAAGAAATTTTTAGTTTACAGCTTTGATCTGGAAGGACTCCAGACACTCAGTCCCCACACACTACAGCCACATGAAGGCAAACCTCTTACTTTGAGAATCCTACCAGCTCATGGCTGTGGGACAAATCCATGCCAGACACAGACGAAAATGATTTCTGTCACCTCAGCAGAAGACATTGTAACCAGTACCACCAGGTCCCATCTGGGCACACTGAGCACCAAGGCCACCACACTTTGGGCAGCTCAGCTTATCCAGCAGCTGCCATACTCTCTTTTTTCTCAATGCACTTTCCCCCCTCCCTCTGCCATCCAGCGCCACCATCTCACTGATGGCGGCTTTGGTACCATCTTGATTGCTCTGTGCACTGACCCAGCATACAAAAGTGATTCTTTGGGGGAGTTGGGGTAGAGTCTCGCTTGATTCATGACCAAGCTCAATGTTGAGGGCTCTGACTAACACCTAACGCTGGCACAAGATACACGGTAGTAGTGTGACGTGCAGAGGACAGACCTCTGGCTAATAAACACTTAGCACATAAAGTTCCTGGGGTTTGCTTTGTAATTACATGACTCCCCTGCCCTGCTGCATTGAGGAGGTGAGCAGGTCCTTAGTGGAATAAAGCACTTTCCAGAAAAGCGGAAGTTACTGCTTGGTTGTTTTTTTGCCCAGTCAAAGACTCATCATTTTCTTCTCTGGATTACCTTATGCAGCTTTCTGCCTTGTGTCTTAACTGATCTTATTTTATGGGTGACCAAAATGAGCCTGTGCTTTTCAGCAGGAAAGAGCATGCCCACAGCTGAGGTATGACTATATCAATCAGGCACTGCCTGGGTTGCCCCAAGTTCTGTCAGTATCAGCACGTTCCCTGTGGATGATCCTCCCATAAAGTCCTCTCCTGCTGTGAGAACCTGTCTGAGGCTCATACCACACAAAGGGGATCTCCAGCCAGCTCAGAGGAAGGAACGAGTTCATATTCCCACAGAGCAAACTTCTGACAACCGGCAAAATGCAGTGCAAAACGAGCCTGTTTTAAAATACGATGCAATTTTGCCTTTTTTTTTTTGTTGACACAATGTTTCCTGCTGAGAAGGACTCAGTTAATTTATTCTGCTACATTCACTAAAATCTTTAATGGCATCATCACTGGCCTTAGATTACAAAGGGACGAGTCAAGTGGTACACATTACAACATCAAAAACCAATGCAAGAGTCATGATTGTCTTGGTTGCTTGAATGCCATAGGGCTTTGACAATCAAACGGTTTCAAAACAACACATCACGGGAAAATTTTAAACACAACAAAGATGGGCCATACTATTAAAGTAGTTAAGCTGTTTTATGCGCTGCTAATTTGGCGTAACTAAGATTTTGGGGAAACAGGGTGGAGGATTCTCAAACCACTGAGAAATTAAAAATCTCTCTGAATACGGCCATGCTAAAGACTTCTATTTTAACTAATTGCATATATTAATGAGACCCAGAGGGAGAAGGAAAATATGTTCTATCATTACGTTGCACTACAGACTTAGTAAACAAGCAGTCTCTGTTACACAAAGAAACAGCCAGTTTATCTGGAAGACCTGCCTTCATTTTAGGAGAACTAAGTATTGTTTCCTCTACTTAATTTAGGCCTGGAAATTACTGGGGAGAAAAAAGGGGGTGAAAAAGAAAAACAATAAAAAAGAAAAGAAAAAATAGGTGGAAAAAAAAAAAGGCAAAGAGAAAACAAAACAAAAAAAAAGGGTGGGGATGGTAGAAATCTAGTCTGTCCCTCCATATGACAGTGGAAAGAATTCCAATTAGAATTTCCTCCTGCACAAATCCCTGTCTTAGAAGAACATCATTTTTTCAATTCAGTTCAGCAGCTGTTTGCTTTTCTTATTCAGAAAGATAGCACTTTAAGGGGTAGCTACAGTAAACCACAGATAATGGGCATCTGGTACTACTCCCAGGCTTCCAAAGCAAATAGTAATATCCAGTCTTTAAATATATAAAATTTTGAAGATTATCCACTAAGAATACTTCAAAGTTTTTGAAGAAAAATAACAACTTTCAATAAGACTAGGAAAGAAAAATTTCAACTGTTTAGAATATTCTGGCTTTATGTTATGTAAAAGTATGCCTATCGACTACTACAAAACCTGTATTGACTTCTTTATTTGGTAGTATAGAAATTACAAGCCATTTGACTATAACCCAGCTCCTTATCTAGGACTGAAAAGGGAAAGTACTAGTTTTTATGTACTTAGGTAATTTAACAGAAATATGCTGAGGAAAATTAAAGCTTTCAACAAGTAGGTCCTGAGATTATTGAGACTTTTAAATAAAACTTGCCAGAGGCTAGTTCTACTCTATACAATTACTCCATACTGTCATTCTAACTTCTGAAGTGGATTTGTTCCATTTATAAGCAAAAGAATTTGACCACTATTAATAACCAGACAAGTAAGTACCATACTACAGAATCAGTTTTTGCTACCTCTTAATAACTGTTCTTCAGGCCATCACGTACCCAGCCAACACTCTTTCCTTCACCAGTACTGGCAGGGGTGGAGGGCCACAGACAGGGACAACAACGACACAGAATGATAGACAACACAACAAACAAGCCAAAAAAAACCCAAACCCAGTAAGTTCCAGAAATTCAGGACATCACAGGCAGGTTGTGACAGCACCTCCTGCTGTGATAGGGGGCTGCAACACCCTTTAGGGCAGGGCAAGGTAGCTGGGTGGATCTCCTTGTGGGAAATACAGTCCCTCGTGCAAAAAATGGTTCACTGCTGCCACTCAGAGGTTACTGGCTGCCAGATTCCTCTCTTCCTTTAAAATATTTGGTGCCTGCTACCTGCTATATTAGCTAGCTCTGCTGCATCTTTCTCTGGCAGAGTGTACCATAAGTCTGGAGTCCTGTCACCAAGGGTGGAGTGTTCACAGTAACAACAAAGTTCAACCAGTTTTTATTTTTTTGAAGAGAAATAATTGAGACGTATCTCAAACATGTCTTTAAACTGGTACTACCTGTTCTTTTTCCTGCCCATTATCAAAAGATAAGGAATTTAAAAGAGGCCCTAAATATTTTAACCTGTTCAAACAGAGAAAAAAAAAAACGTGGAAAAACAGGTGGCATCCATTTCTAAAACAGCCTCCGAAGGCATTTCAACCATGATTGCCGTGAAAACCAGTGTTATCACCACTCTGTGAAGATGACTTAATAGCAAGTGTTGTGGCACCTGACCTTCTTCATCTAATCACCCTCTGTGAGCAGGAACTTTAATGACTACAACATATTAAACCAATTCTCAAATTACCTTATTACCTTTTCCCACAAAAAAATGTTTTCTGGGGGATGCTTTTAATTCCATACATCTTTAAAATTAAAAACCCTGGTTTTGTTTTCTTTTCCTTGTTCGGGTTTTTTTGTTTGGTTCGCCGTTTTTTTTCCCCATAAGTATCTTACTTACATCTGTTTTGCAAACAGATAAAATCCCTTTGATGACTTTTTAGTTCAATGCTTCTAGCACCTGTTCGTATATGCCTGCATACCTGGAGGTCCTGTCAGCTCTATCCTGTAAATTTTTATTTTTTTTTTATTCTAATAAAAGGTGTAATCCATGTAGACACACTACAGTTATATGACAGACTGATAACCTACAGGAATGACAGGCAGAACCAACTGTGGGGAAGACAGGGCAAATTAGAGAATCTGTAAGATTTTTACATATTGTAAAGCATAAGTGTACTTGTAAGACATGTTCTGATTGAAAGATATATAAATCCAACAATTAAAACCATCCTCCATGACAGCAGATGACAAGATGGTTAAATCCACTTCAACCAGTGTGGCCCTCGACAAAACTTTAATACAAGAGAAAAATCACAGACATGAAATGTTAAATTGAGCAAATGCAAAGAATTACTTAAATGGAGTTTAATCAATTTATTTTCCAGTTTTTCAGTGACTTTCCCTTTCCTCAATCCCTCCCCATAATACAGCCTGTATATAATACTACTGGATACTTTGGATAATACAGCCAAGTGGGCTAGAGCCTTTGCATACTTTCAAAAGAAAAATATGTCAAAAGAAGCTTGAACTGCTGAAATTTGCAGTTACAGGGATGGGAGAAAAGGTGGAGGACCCAGATATAATAGAACAGTATTTCTTAAATAGCAGTGCTTTCCAGGAATGCTTGTTTATTTCTTTATTAGATGATTATTAGAATGGTATCTATAATTTACAGATCTTAAAAAAGGTTCCTTATCCTATAAGTCAAGGCTCTCAAAACAAGACACACATAACAACAGAAGGAGCTTTAAACAACAAAAGCCTTATTAATGGAGAAAGTTCAACTTACATGATGGAGCATGTAAGGGAACAAACCAATGCAAGAGTTTTAAACACCAAGCAGAAGATGGGGAAGCTGATGGAAGAATAATTTGGTTAAGCATAACTGAACTTCTGTGTTTATAGAAAGCAGAAGAGGAATGTTGTACATACTAGTGAGGCAAAACAGAGGGGTTTTGACAATGACCTTGCATTTGACAATGCCAACTGTCTAATGGACAGTACAGATTTCTTCCAAGAAATCAGAAGGTAATATGTCTTGATTAATGCAATCAACACTTGCATGAATTTGTTTTAAAGAAGAAATTAAAAAAACACTACTTTTAATGCTTGATTAATACCATTTAATTTTTTAGACATACTAAAGGAATAGTGAGAACACGTGGTAGAACCCCCTAAAGTACCAAATGGTGTGCATACATGGCTATGGCTTTGTGTCCATTCCAACAGGTCTACAACCCTGTTGAACAAGAGATGGACAGGAGTAAGACAGAAAATCTCACAGCTTACGGGTCACAGACTGCCTGCAATATGTATCATGTCCTAAAATATTCCCCCATTATTTTCAGCTAAGTCAACCATTCTGCATTTTCTGCTGACCCCACTTTTTCCTCAGTTCCACATCCAGAAACAAACTCAGAGTCATTGTGTACATTTTCTGCTTTTGAAGAAAAGGTAAGTTGGTGGATAGTCAGTGGAAGAGCAAAACACTGCTTGCTCTTGGTAGATTCTGCTGGCAGCAGCAAAGGGGAAAGCCACTTCCTCTGTACCTTAAATCAACAGCTATTAAGATGCAACAGTACCTTTCTGTATGCCACTATTTCCAAGCTAATGGAAAATACACTCCAGCACACTAACACACATTACTAACAAGGTAATGGGTCCTCTGTCTTCTAAGAATGAAAAATAAAACAATCATCACCACCCTTTCTGTCCTAGACTGTCCTAGCATTCAGAATGATTAAGCATTGGTGGCTCACCCTCCAACGTCTGCCACAGGAAAGTGAGAGGTGTTGGCTCTGGATGGCCACAATGGAGAGTCACTTCACCTCTGGACAATGGCTTTAAAACAAATGACCCATAATTGCTGGCACAGCCTTTCTTCTCATCGAGTAGCCGACACAAACACTTGTTGCAAGTGCACTTCCATTGTCTTCTTGGCAATAAAACTACTACTAGCTGTATTAAGATGCTGGCAATAATTTGAGCTGTTTGGATAATCTAAAGTAGGCACAGGTCCTTGCCAAGCACATTTCAAACAAAATTAAAAGGACACACTTAAAAAAACCCAACAACAACAACAACAACCGAAAAAAACAAACCCAATTTTAGTTTCAGAATCTTTGAAACAATTTACTTCTCAGCCTTTATGCAGCCAGAGAGGCCCACAGCCACAGGACAGAAGTGGCACTGCTTCTGCAGAACAAAAAATTAGTCCACTCTCTGACATACCTTAAGCCACTGAAACAATCTTTTGTACTTCATATAACCTGCTTTTCCTCTCCATCCACAAGCTATTTCAGAATTTGGTTTCAATTGACATTAAAGACACACCTTAACAGAAAAATTCAAGTTCTATCCCTGGTAAGAAAATAGTGCTGTCTATTGCACAACCTTAACTCATGTCTACGTAATGAAGAGTGGCATTTCTCAGTTTGTGGCAGGGAAAATTAGCAGACAGTTACTCCAAATTACTACATATAACTTAAACAATAAATGCAGACTCAAAAACGTGAATAAACTGCCTGGTACACATACAGTTAAAGCAACCATAATTAAAGCACATAATCAATGCATCACATCAAATCCATGTAAAAAAAACATTTATAAAGCTTTTTGGTATTCATTTTTATCACCTTTTCTAGCTATGACTTATTTTCTCTGGTCTCTGTAGTCTTTGATAAGAAGTATATCTATGCCAGATTCTAAGCATTAGTTTATTCCCCTCAATAACCCAAACACTGCGAAGGGCTGTACCAGATTCTTTTCTGCTCTCTGTTTTATTCTGCCACTAATTATTTAGTCAAAAATCTGCTCCATATTTTGTTCAGATTGGGTTTTTTGGCAGTAACTGAGACTTCTTTAGAAACAGTTCACTGTAGTGTAAATTCATTATCTGTTGGTAATTAAAATGATCTGTTTTATTGTCACAGAGGAAAATCCTATTACAAAAACTAATGAGCTGCAATCTTCAGTAACTGAGAGCATGTGTTTACAAGCAGGAACACTTAATGCCAGTGCCAATCAGGTACTGGAATTTAGTACATTTCCTAGATCTATATGCTTAAGTATATATAGTTCAAAGCAGTGAAATGCACTTTCATCTTATAAGTAATCTCTTGCCTCTCACTGGTCCTGCCTGGGGGCAATATTTGTTAGGACAAAAAAATTACAAGATACTCAAACAGGCAAATTTATAAAAATAATCATAAACCCAATTTTAATTCATAATTCAATTAGGTTACTTTGAGCAGTACATAAATGTTATAGTTAGGAATAGGGTTTCTAACACTGTTCAGTAAATCTGTTGATTTACTGAAACTTTGCTGACTGGGTTCCCCTCTAATTCCACCTAAGCTTACAAGTAATTGTAAGTACAGAAAGGTTAATCCCAATTAGAACTGACTGACACTGGCATTAAGTGTTCCTGCTTGTAAACACATACTCTCAGTTACTGAATATTGCAGCTCATTACTTTCTGTAACAGGATTTTCTTCCGTGACAATAAAAAGGATCATTTTAATTAGTAACAGATAGTGAAATTAAACTGCAGTGAACTGTTTCTAAAGGAGTCTGTTACTGCCAAGAAAACCAATCTGAACAAAACATGCAACAGATTTATACTGAATAATTAGAAAATTACAGAACGGGTCAGGTTGGAAGGGACCACAGTGGGCCATTGCACAGGACTGTGTCCAGATGGTTCCTGGATACTTCCAGTAAGGGAGACTCCACAACCTCTTTGGACAATCTGTTCCAGTGCGCAGTCACCCTCACAGTAAAGAAGCTCTTCCTCATGTTCAGGTGGAACTTCTGTGCCCTTTGACTCTTTTCCCATTGCCTGGCACCATTGAGAAGAGGGTCCATCCTCTTGGCACCCTCCCTTCAGATACCCTGGCGAGGTCCCCTTTCAGTTGTCTCTTCTTGAGGCTGAATGGGCCCACCTTCTTCAGTCTTTCCTCCTAAGATCAACTTCGTAGCTTTAATTAGTGGTAGAAAAAATAGGGAGCAGAAAAAAAAAATTATACAGCCCTTCTCATTTTTATGTTATTGAGGGGAGTAATCTTATCTTTAGTATCTGGCACAGACATTCTTCCAATCAACAGGATTACAGGGAGCAATGATAGTAAGTCATAGCTAGAGAAGGTGTTAAAAACTGAATAGCAAAGAGCTGTGTGAGAAACTCTGCTTACATGGATCTGATATGATGCTTTGACTGTGTACTCTTGTGAGGACCATACAGGTGCTCCCTAGGGAACCAGAGACCATACAGGTGCTCCCTAGGGAACCAGAGTATTTTACCTCATGCTAAGCATGCAAGTCTGAGTCTCAGACTGGGTAATCGGATTGTCACGGGTGCTGAGCACTGCAGTTCCCAATGGACTGCAGGAGTAGTAGTGGATCACCATGACCTCTGTCAGTAAACACAATAATTTAGGAGACTGATTTCAAAAAGTAAAATAGAGGAAACAAGGCCAGATAGTTGTATTGTAATTTATCTTGTGGAAGCTGTATCTTATGAGAAGTAATGGCTAACTATCTGGTATTAAAAATGAAGCCACATCTTATCAAGCTAAGCAACAGTACAGAGAGCCTCCTACCACTGGAGATTTGATTAACTGGACTCTCTGTGTGGATCAGTCTATTGCCATGGCATTGAAGTCTAGCAGGGTGGGTATTCTATGAATGCCCTACCAAGAAATTTTGGATTCTTTTCTAAAAGGAGAAAATAAAATATTGGGTTGATTTTTCTTGATTGAAATAGAGTAGAGGAGAAATCAATAGGATACTTATTTGACATCATGCAGAAGTAAACTCATCCCTCTCCCAGTACAATGAAGAAACTCAGGTTTATTAGGGCTCAAAAGTGTGTACTTCTCAGAGGACTTGAGTTACACAAAATCAAACTGTGGTCCACTGAAATAGTCAGATGCTCCTCCAGGACTTTCTCTGAAAGAAGTAAGACACTATCTTCATTCTGTTCTTTTAAGTTCCTAAGGATGATAGCCTCCATTGGAGGGTAAGAGTGGGACTTGAAGTGGCTTCCTGTTTTGTTTTTGTGAGAAAGCCAGGAGGGAAGAGGATTAAGAACAAGTGTATTTGCCTGTATACACATCTCCAGAACAGATGTTTGTGTTTCTATGGTAACTATGACAGCGTGCATGCAAATTTAACAAGACTCAAAACATTTTTGACCAAGTTATCAGAAAAGACTTAACTTCTTGATCATGTGTTTTCACTAGCTCTTAAATCTTCTTGAGTTCTCAGTCTCTGAACAATCTTCTACTGTGCACAACAGTATGAGTACAATGGCAAGTTGTTTTAGAAATTATTTATTATATAAATGCATATACTGCTTCTTACAACAACCATGGTGCAGAATCTTACCAAATCTGTTGATTGCAGTGATGTAAATAATCATTTTGGCTTCATTTACATTAGGAAGTCAACTTCTCCAGTAATGCTTCTATTCCTTTTATATTTTTATTCTGCTTCAGCTTTGGGATGAGCTTTTTTAGTCCTTTTTTGACTGTATTTGCCACTTTTTCATCAGAGCTCCGGAGAAGGCTATAAGAAACAGGAAAAATTGCAGGATGTCAAAAGTCAGCATGTAGATCATAGGAAAAGAAGCTGTCTGTGTAAGGAAACAGTAACTACTTAGGAATAAAATAGTTCAGGCCAGATTCTGTTACTCCCTGCTGTAAAAAGATGTAAAACCAGAAAATTCCAGAAAGTATGAAACACCAAGTGAGAACGCAAACAATAAATGACAAATCAGTCTGGAAGGAACTGCTGATCCCTACTCAAAGAATGTTCAAACACTGGGTCAGACCAGGTTGCTCAGGGCTTCATCCACCCTTGGCTTGAAACCTGTCAGGCTGGAGACAGCCCAAACTCCCTGGCCCCCAGCCCCACTGCTGGGCCATTCTCATAGGGAAAAGGCTTCTCCTTATCTTCAGACTAAGCCTCTTTTCTTTCAGCTTGTGCCACTGCCTCTTGCCCTCTATTCACACAGGCACTGCTGTGAAGGGACCAGCTCTCCTCCGTCCTCTCCCATTGGTGCCAGAGATGTTGCTGGGTGCCCACAAGCTGCCCCTTCTCCCAGACGAAACAGCCTTGGCCTCACAGCCTCTTCTCCCAGGCCAAGGGATCCAGCCCATGACTATGCTGATCACCCTTCATTAAATTTGTTCCAGTTGTTGATACCTTTCTTGTAAAGGGAGTCCTAAAACCAGATGCAGTGACATACATCTAATACATATCAAGGACCTTCACTATTGTACTTCCATGCTCCATTTAGTGCAGGACTGCAGAGCCTTTGCAGTTCTGTTCTTCCTTTAGATACTACTTTCGGAAAACAAACTTCCTCAAAACCAAGGAAATTCATCATAAGCTGTAAAACACTATTAGAAAAGAAAAAGCTTTTGCACTATTCAGATCAACCTTGGTAGTGACTGTCCTTCTTTCCCCCTCTGGTTAACAATGAAATGCTCCTGCATTGTAATACAAAATAAACAGAGCTAATGGGAGCCCTAATTTGCTATTTAAAAATAATGAGCTAATGCTGACTAAAAAAGGTGTCTTCTCCAGCCAATGTGTACAAACTGTGTGTGCAAACCAGAATTATAAGTCTGACATACAATAAACTAAGACTGGAAACAAACTATAACACCCATGTGCTAGTATGAAGCAGGCTGCATGATATCACAAGTCCTCATAATACCTAGGATTCTTACAAGTGGCTCCCAAATTTGCAGCTACTTAAAAGCTTATTTCTTGGCTACTTTTTAAACAAGAATTAGACATGGCAAACTGAACTAAGTATGACATAAAGGAAATAACATGGCTTAAGATGAGATTTAAATGTTGTCTCCTTTAGGACTCCAAATCCTGCACTAGATGGCAACACTACAGGCGCTAAGGCATGGGGTCTCCATCTGACAGCACCACCACCTTCAGCTACTTCATTCCTAGATTTTATGACTATGACTAGCAACTTCTAGCAGCAGATTCTGTTACAGTTTTAGCTATAACAAGACTATTTAATCAAGAGGCCTCCTTTAAAACTGAATTCAGCACAGGTGAAGGTGACACTTTCTCATCTTTTCTGTGAGCCATGTACCCCTGGTAATAGCAAGAATGTCAAGAGCACTGACAAAGGATGTGCTGATCACATTGGTAATTAACACAGAGAGGTACACATGGTTCACTCACCACCAGGGATAAAGAGCATACAAAGTAGCAAGACACTCTGGACTTCATGTTATGTATTTTTAAAATTAATTTAATCTGCTGACAGCTATACATGTGCAGCTGCTTTCAAACTCCACAGGTATTTCAAGACACCATTCTTAACACAGAACACCTGCATGTCTGATAAGACCAACACAGTGAACATAGTAGGTTATTTAAAATTATTTTTCTGAAAGCTCTTTTAAGATCTAGAAAGCTGGCACCTATGTATTTTGTGGATAAAAAAATCTAACTTCTACAGGTTACAGGAATAACACATGGAGGTCAGTAAGACATTTGGTGAAGTATGTTCTTGTCCATTTTCTACCCTGATGTAACACATCATTTACAAATTAAAAAGTACACAGGAGAGGTCATATATAGGAAAGTAAAGAGACCTGTATCCATGACATTCAAGTACTTACAACGCTTTCTACACTAAGCTGGACTATAAGCTTGCAGAGGGTCCTCTCATTACCTTGGGACTCTTCAAGCTAGTATGGTCAGAAACAGGCCCCAGATTTTTCTTTAAAAATCAAATTAAAACTAGTAGGTCAAGGAAAAGGGAAAGTCCAGATTGTACCAGGTAACTAAGAAGTCAAGCACATGCAATGACTGCTTGTAACTGACAAATAATGACTAGATAGCCAAAAATCTTCAAATGGACTCACGGAGTTTCAGATTTGCGTGTGTGTGACAGATGGCTTTTGAAAGCCAAAAACAACAAAAAAATCAATCACGGCTTCAGGGAGAACTGGCATCATCTGAAAATTACTTTTGTCTGAGGGATCCGAGCTCCTTTATGACAAAAGAAGTATCTGGGGTTTTTAAATGAGGTTTATAAAAACTAATGTAAAAAAGCCCTTGCAGTTACTATCTACACCAGACTAAATAAATTTATTATTGCTGTACCATTTAGGTAATCTATTGACTTCAGTTAAATAACAATGTGATCAATTACCCCAAACTTGTGGGGTAAGCAGGTGTTCCATGAAATGGAAAAAAAGGAGCTGGTTATGTGTTCTCAGATGCCTAACAAAAGAACACCAAGCCTGAAAAGTCATCTAGAGAAGTTCAATCTACAAGAGACTCAGATTTAAGTGAAACAAACAAAAAAATGTAAGAACAAAATCCCAGCAAACAAACAAACACTCCACAATATATATTTTTTTTCTCTTTCCTGTAAGTTTCAGTACTGGTGAAAATACTGCCAGCCTGGGAGATAAGCTCCCCTGCTTGGTAACAAAGGACACTTGTCAAAGTCCCATCTTGTAGTAACATGAGTAATAACAGAGAGAGAGAAAGACTGCCATTCCTCACAGACTTTTTCATAAAATACACCACTGCTGTGCTGGGTTTTTTTCTAACAAGCAATTAATAGTTTTCTGTTTCATTTGTAAGTCTTCAAAGCCTATTCAAAGACTATTGTCACAGTGGTCACCAAATAGTTATTAGAGTGCTAAATATTAAAAAAATCTATTAATTTACTTTTCAACTTTATTTGGACAATCTAAACAGCTTAGTACATAGATCAGCAACATCACATTATATAAACCTGTTCAGCCTTGAGTTAAAAAAGTCCAAGCATTAATGAATTCAGTGCCAGTGAAAAAGCCTTTCTAACAAAACTCCACTGCACATCTGTGCGCAGGACCAGTAACTTACAGGTGTTAGATCCATTATTGCATTCAAAAAGGCCAGTTATGAAAGGCAAAGAAAGAGCATTATCGTTTTGGCAGCTGAACAATCTTAACAGCCAGACCCATATGACTATTAAGATGTTGCATAAACTGGCTTTGTATCTGGATTGCAACTACTCTTCTACTAGCAATTCATCTCACTAGTGATCTGAATGATAATGACTCAACAAAGTTAGAATTAACAACAGAACTGAAAACAGTTTTTTATTCACCTTGCAAAAGAGCCAGAACATTAAAGTAGCCCTACTCTAAACTCATAAAAAGCAGAGAAGGAAAGCAAACAATAAAGAGTCTGAAGAAACTTTAGGAGAGAGAAAAATGGAGCAGAAAAGAGGATTTATTTTTCAAAATCATGTTGTCTCTTTGAATTGTTTGCTGATTTTGGTTGAGTGAAAAGTCTTTACAAGCAGCCAGAAGTGCAAGACTGACAGAAGTTCCAGATCACAGACCACACACTCCAGGTTAAAGGCAAAACCTTGTGTTTCTATGACCTGATACTTAGAGAAAGGTGCAAAGTGAAGGCAGTGATCATTAACACAGCTGTTCATGTTCAATAAAACAAAATGTTAATCTGATTCCTGGGGAGTATTTCTGATCTCACTACTTGCATGGTTTGCTGCACCAAAGTCATAAGCCAGTTAGCTCATCATAAGCCATTACATAGTCTATTCTTAGGTATGGTGTCTTCCAAACACTTCTTTACTTCATTATTAGAAAATTTTAGCCTCTGTCATTAAGGCAACAACACAAAGCAATAATTTACCAAAACAAACAAAACAAACCACAACAATTTCCAGATTCACTTGTAGGCTGCACCAGTCCCAGGTATTTCAGAGAAAATTATTTTAATGCAGCTATTTGTGGACTGCTCTTTTGAGAATTTTATGCTTGTAAAACAAGACAAGATAGGCACAACTGAAAAAACAAATTTGATTTTTAATCTTCAGATTTTCCAATACTGAGCTACTTCCTAGTACGACAAAAGACTGAGCTCAAGGAAACTGGTTTGAATTTTTCCATTTCCCTATTCCACTGGAGACTTGCCAGTTGCATGAAATACAGTACATATAGAATGTCATTTTGTTGGTAGAAATTTCAACTGATGTTCTCTTAGCTGTTCAAGAAATTAACACTGTAATCTAATCAGAAGAGGCCACGTGCCTTACATACCAACACAGAATAATGGCACCTCGATTTACTTCTGCCCAGGTCTTCAGATTCTCAATACCAACCCGTTCCACCAGTGTTCTTCCAAAACAAACTGCAAAATGTGGGAAAGAGGTAGGGAGAAGAAAAAAATCAATACAGGATCTTTATACAAAGAAGCCTGAAGAAGTTCTTTGTAGCTGTGATTTAATCAAAGTTTTTAGTCATCAAGTATCCACAAAGTTTTGCGCTCTCAAATTACTTGACTGTTCAATGCAATGCATACCATTAGAGATGTTAAACTACTTCCAGGTACAGCTTGAAATTAGACAACAGCAGTACTGTGCGAGTTTACTAATACAAAGCATACAAACTTGCTGTTTCTTTTTTAAAAGGGTGTGAAAGGCTACTCATATCTTAAAAGGTGGCATCCACTCAAAAGAAGGAGCTTGACAAGAATCACAGAATCCTTTTGGTTGGAAAGAGATTACACGCCATATACTAAATACATGCACACCTCTTAAAAAGTGTGTGACTACAATTGAAGGAAAAGAATTTGCACAGAAGTTATTTAAAATTTCAGAGCTAATCCTCTATTGATTAAACACCTTATCTGGTCTAGGAACTTTGTTTCTTTCAGCCATACTGATGCTCCAGGGCTCTATTTCTTCAGTGGCTTTGAAATGCTAAGTTGACTTGCAGATTCATTACAACAATGACAAATGCAAAAAAAAGAACTTAGGCTGACCTCAAGTTCCCAGCTGAATTTGAAGAACTGAACTGCATAAAAAACTGCTCTTAAAACTTCTATGCGGAGCAAACTCAATCCCCCAGAAACTCCAACTTCCAAACAAACACTGAAGCTATTTTTTATGTCACTTTAGATCTGAATTCACCTGAAGATAGGTCAGTTTTTACACAACTTGCTCTCCATGTAATAACAATTACTTGGTTTTTCATGATAATTCAATAAACTCAGGGCAACAATTCTGAATGGTACTTTTTGGAGGAAACCAAAGGGAACAATATGTGCTTGAACTGGGAATCGCACATGTAAGCAGAAATAAACCCAGGTTACTATCATCATCATCTCA
>VWZG01010817.1:0-39164 GCA_013396735.1 Grallaria varia
GAGCCATGATGATGACTACAAAATTATCACTAATGAAGCAACTTTTCAGTAAGATAGCAGAAAAATCTTATTATGATTGATTACTTATGTACACATATACACATTTACATTAATACGAGTATCAAGCTAATTGGACAATGGGCCAATATATGGGCCCGTATTTAGCCCCTTATATAGGCAAAACTGTATCAGGTATGGGAGGACAAAACAAACCCTCCTTAGCAAGGGTCCAAGACCTCTTAGAAAGTTTGTGTGGAGAGTTCAAACTGTTTAGGAAAGGAAAAGTGTGCACAGCATGGGAAGTTCTTGGAGAGAGAAGCATCATTTTGAATAAAACTTAAGCTGTGCTTATATCATAGAAAAATAAGGTGTAGGACACCACCACTTCAGCAGCCAATAGATGCTGTTAATTTCTATATTTCACTCAAAATAGCCAATAGATGTTGAAGTTTTTTGTTCTCTTTGTGCCAGTTTTTATTTTTCTAGCCTGTTTTATTGTTCTTCCAGATAGAACAGCCAGTGGCAATTACCAAGTCTTACTTTCCCGGGATGTTTTCCCTTTTTTTCAGCTTTTCAGATGAGAAGTTGCTGTTACAGTTCCTTATTTTTGTGTCTATCGATGGTATCTCAGAATGTCTCTGGTTCCTTGGTACCAGGCTGTGCACTTCAGAGAGGCCAGCTGCACTTCTTGACAATGCTTCTGGTTGCCAGGCCTAGTTTCCAGCATTGCCAGCTTTTTCTTTGTCAGTATTTCAGCAGACACTTTCTTCTGTTAGTAATTTTCCACTTCTAACCAGGTCACCTTTATGGCTGCTCACTTCACCTGCATGTCCAGCTAGGACATACACTGAGCCTCTTGCACTATTTTAATGTTTCTTGCCCAGCAGAACATAGTGAGCTGTGATTGATATGCCTGGGAGGGAAATTATGGAATCTGATTAATCCTGAAGCTGAAGCTTGACCTTTTATATTTTACCCTTTTGTGTGTGTGCTGAGGGGGGAGGATGTTTGAATTTTGACTGTCTGAAGATGAAATCTGAGCAACACTCCATTCTCATCATCAAGCAGGATAATCATCTGTAAAGCTCAGTAGATGGATAACCATGGTGAAACGTTCTTACAGATTCTTCTCAGGGGTCCATGACCTCTGCTCTTTGTAGCCAACTTCACTCATTCTGCAAGAGGACCCCATAGGGAGAGAGATATATCCTTTGAAAGTGCAGCTCAGCTTGGCCAAATGGTAGATTATTTCAGGGTAGAGAGCAAGGAAGAACTTCTCCTCTTCCCCTCTCTGTGGCTTCTGTTGCTTAGCAGACTTAAGAGTATTTAACTAACCAGACACGGAGGTTTTACAGTGCCAGACCACACTGCTGCCAAAGTAGCAACAAATAGTGCTTTAAAGACTTAAAGGGGCTAGAGCAGTTGCAATGGTGTGGATTTTAATTGCAGTCATGCATGGGAAAGTTAGGAAGTGCTCTGAAATGTGAAGCTGTGACAAACCATAATGATGGGATGTTGTATTTTTTTGTTTTGTTTTATAGGAGTTCTGCCTCATTCATTGTGCACTGTTTAGCTTTACTTCTTTCCTTAAAGAATCTTTGGCACTGCTTGTCCTCTTAGTGGTTGAATTTCTGGGGGTTTTGTTTTGGTTTTAGTAGTACAAGATGTAGCGCAATCAGAAAAACTGGAATTGAGGAAGCTGGAAGACCTGAGTAGACTTTCAAGGACACTGAAGTTAATTTATACTGCTTGTGGTTTTCTTACATACACAGAATGCATAGTCACTTCCTTTTTAAAAAAAAACAAAAAGTGCTTAATGAAGAATTTGTTCCCTTTAATGGTCTTGAGAGGATAACATCCCTATCGACCTTCCGAACTTTCTGTGATATCTTCATGATATTGCACAAGTTCCAGTGCATTTGTAGTGCAACAGATGTTTCCCCTCAGCTGTGTGGAGGTTCTTGTTCTGGAACAAGGCAAGCCCTTGGAAGTAGGGTAAACTAATTATAAACTTCGTTTTCTTTTTGCATTGTAGACACGTAATTAGGAACAGCTCCATGTCTTTATATCCATATCTTTCCATTTATTTACAGGAGAGAGAATGCCTGCTGCAACGGTGACATTTCCCTACCCTGCTCTTGGGGATTCTCAGTTTTAGTTGCTGGAGGATAACTTGGTGTTTGTGCTCCAGCTCTGCTTCCTGGGATCACTAACCATCCATCAGTGGGGGGCATGGATGAGAGCACTCCTTTCTCTTTGGTGGAGTTCAAGCTGTAGCTTCACAGTGGAAGCCATCATGTTGTCCTCTTGGTTCATGTATCTTTTTCCCATCTCCCTTAATTCTGTGCCCTAAACCTCTTATTGCTTCAAGAGCACAGATAATCTCCCACCAGCTAACTTGCACAGCGGATAAAGTGATTGGACATCCTGCCTCAGGGCCTCCTGCAGAGGAGGGAGAGTGTATCATTTCCTCTGCACATTTGCATTACGGCTTCAGACCTTCTCAAGATGCATAATGATTGGACTCAAGAGAGGCTCAGCTATAAAAATTATCAGATTATCAAAGATTTACAAGGCAATATATGGAAAGAAACATAAAGGGTTGCTGGACGGTATAACATAGCATGCCAATCTTGTAAAACAACATAAAGCCAGAAACCCCTGTGTCTGTGGCAAAGTATTTTCTCTTCTGCTTTGCTGCAAGCTTGAAATACACCTGCTGTTCTGTTATTTATTGTTAAGATTGAGGTAAAAAATGCAGCCCAGAGAACAAAATGTGGAGTAAATTTTTTTTATTTTTTTAAGTCTTTTTAAACAAAAAAAGAGAATCTCAATCATCATTTTGTCATGTTTCTTGTACGCCTATTTGGGAAAAGTTATCAGTAATAATGACCCTGCTTTAGCTCTAGAGTAAAACAAGATCATGAACAAGGACACTGCCAGTGACAAAAAAGCAAGGCTAATTAGACACAAAAAAACCTTATGTGTAATTGGTACTTTCTTGCGAAACAAGTTGTGAGAGTATGTATGTGTGTGTATGTTTATATATCTAATTATTACATGGAAGTTAGTAGGACACACTGTAACCTCAGAAGAAGGTAAAAATTTAAAATTAGTTCCTTGTTTCATAACCCCTTCTTAAAACTGTAAGATGTTCATGCCCATAATGGGACCATCTGACTTAGACAAAATTACACTAGTGCCAGAAATTAGCAGGCAGAGGTTTTATATGGCATCATTTAACTTCATGTGAATTTGTGTTTTCCTACTGGTAGACATGAGGGAAAAAAACAGATACTTTTTTTTCTTGTTATGACCACTGGAGTTAGCAGTAGACAGCCTTTTCTGCTGATTATTTCTTTGAGGAATGAAGAGTATGTCATGTTGTATTTAAATAAAGGTATCTTGTATCACGGGCTTATTTTGTATCTTGAAAAGAAAACTTCAGAGTTGTTCTTTTCCTTGCTTAAGAATTGTAACTAAATATTTTGTGTATCATACGGCTGTGTGCTTTTTATGAAGTCTGCCTAGCGTTTGATTACTTGCTTTTATCCGGTTAGCCTGTTTGGTTTAGCACAGGTAAAAAAATCTCCCATGCTTAGTCTGTCATAATTAGATTTTAAATTTCTTACAGAAATACTTCAGGGTAACTAAATCTTTATCTTCTCCTTTAATTAACAGAGGAGGAGCTCAGGAAGCTGAGAGAAGAAACAACCACTGAAATGTTAAGGCAGGAGCTAGAAAAGGAACGGCAGAGGAGAATAGAACTAGAACAAAAAATCAATGAAGCACCTAAAACAAGGTAAGAGAAATATCTTCACTGTAAAGCTGAAAGCCACTTGAGATCTCTGAGTGTCTGAGAAGTTCTGGTGAAAGCATATGTTTCCAGCCTAGGTGCTCTTAAAATAATAGCTCACAGAGATGCTGGCTGTGTTTTCCTGTAGAAGTACATTATTCACACCATGTACATATGAGTTGCTTGGCCCTACATACTTCCAGGGCTGCAGAAGTGCCATGACACTTTTCTGGTTGAGATATTCTTCATGTCACCTCTTCTGATGCCCTCACTCTAGGATCTTGCCTACCTGGAGCTACTGAAAGCCAGAGCTTTTGCCATGCCATTGCATATGTTTTACCTTTTCAAAACCTGTGTCTTCTCCAGACTGCTCAGCCCTAGTTACTCCTGTTCTAGCAGCAGCACGGAAATCCCAGTACCACAGCACTAAATGTGTGGGAGTGAGTGGAGTCTGAGCCTTCCTTGCCCAGCAATGACAAGTGGAAACATGCCTCCCCATGCCTCTATGCTCTTTCAGCCTCAAGGACATCCATCTTGATGATGCAAAGAATCATATTTGATGTCTCTCCTTAGTTTGCCTAGCTGCATGGACTTTAGATTTTAAGACCACGGCAGTTGCTTGGTGGCCCTGTTGGTCTGGACCACTTGAATACCTAGCTGCCTGTGTTATCTTTCTCAGCAGTCGACAAGACTACTTGGCCAAGCAGCAGAATCTGTGGTTCTCCACCAGCTGCTCTCATTGCAAGATAGTGTGGATTGAATTGATAATCACACATAACAAGCACTGCCGGTTACTTAGTGGTGACAAGCAAGAGCAAACAGGCAAAACTTTCTTCTTGGATGTGAGATTTCCCAGTGCCATACAAACTCTTCCCAGCCTGCTACTTCCTTCTGTACTCTGTTCTGAGTGCAAAACTTTTCTGTCAGGCCAGCAGTCCCTGTCCAGGTCCCTATTTTGTAGCAATGGAAGTAGGAGACATTTATAGGAAAGGTGAGCCTAGTTGCTTTCTGTGGTCAGTTTACTTCCTGCTGCTATAGAATCATTTAGTTTTGAAAAGGCTTTTAAGATCATCAAGTCTAGCCGTTAACCCAGCACTGCCAAGTCCACCACTGAATTACGCCCCTAAAGGGCATGTCTACACGTTTTTCAATACAATGCTGACTCAACCACTGCCCTGGGCAGCCTATTCAAGTGCTTGACAACACTTCTGGTGAGAAATTTTTCCAAATATCAGATCTAAAACTCCCTAGTGCAACTTGAAGCTGTTTCCTCTTGTCCTGTCACTTGTTACGTGGGAGAAGAGACCAACCCTCACCTGGCTACAGCCTCCTTTCAGGTAGTTGTAGATAACAGTGACTTCTCCCCCGAACCCCCTTTTCTGCAGACCAAACAACCCCAGTTGTCTCAGCTGCTCCTCAGAAGCATCCACGAATACTGTATTTAAGGGTATCAGAAGGTACCTTGCTTCCTTTCACTTCAGTCTCTATTTGCAGACCTGTTATCCATGAATTTATTTACACTGTTGAAAATGCTGCAGCTATCTTTCACTGGAAGCTATGGAAATAATACTTTACCAAAGTCCCCTCTTGACTCTAAATAAGCAATTTATTTGCTTTCTTTTTTAACAGATTTCTTAATGCTTTCAACAAGTGCCCCATACTTACAGGATTGTGAGATTTGGTGAATAACTGTTCAGCATCAGTTTATATGCTATCCTTGATCAGTCTTCTTCTTTTTCTCTTCTGTCCAGACTGAAGCTTTTCCACTGTCTCCTTAAGAGTCCTACATCCCTTTCATCAATTTAGTTGCCATGTCGTCAACTGTTTTGTCCTAAGATGAAGGGGCAGTACTCATGCAGTATTCAGTATGGGTGCACCAAGGCTTTAGATGGAAGATAAATTAGGCCTTCCTTCTTATTCTCAGTGCCCAGCACAGTGGGATTTTTTTTTTAGGTGATGTTTCATAGTGATGGTTTTCCAAAATCACTTGTTCCCTGCCAGGTTGGTCTATGTGAAGTCTTAACCTGTGCTGCCAAGTCACATGCTTAGAAGGGGCTCTGGAAGGTCCAGGTGGAGGAGTCTGGTTCCCAAGGCAGCGCCATGACCATGCAGTGGGAAGGTGCTCCAGTGCACTCTGATCTGAGCTCTTTTAGTGACATTCTAGAGTTGCTCTTACAGCTAGGATGTGGGTTGCATTTTTATTGCCTGTGCAGGTTGGTCTGGCTGTGTATCTAGGCTGATGTTGCCTGGTTGAGTGGACAGTGGAAGAGGAGAAACTTGGACCCGTCCCCATGCTGGGAGTATATGTTAGCTCAGTGACTGCAGTAAAGAGCGATGAGTGTTGTGGTAGATGAACTGATGCTTAAGGATACCTTTTTGTCTGTGACTTGCTGACTTCAAGAAGTTGCTTGAGATGCAACTTCCACATGCGAGTCTTTAGTGCTGGCATAGGCCATTGGCTTTCTCCCATGAACAGGTATGCCTGGGCTATAGGTCATGCACAGAGCAAGGGGAGAGTGATCTTCTCATTGCTGGGAGTCCTGGAAGAGGATGAGTCATCATCTTCCTCTGCATCATCCTGCCCTGTTTCAGAGTAATGAGGGTGGCCCACAGTCTCATCTGGCCCACTGTAGCTTCTGAGCACATATGAGAAAAGCCATGGAAGGTCTTTGTTTATCAATGTTAGTGTCAACATCTGTGCATTGTTGGATTGTGGGCAACAGCAAATCTCTAGCAGGTGTGACATTGCTAAATTAAGGTAGAATGATGTCATTCCCTGAATGTTGTGTTCCCATTTAGATATCCTAAGGATTATACACTAGGCCTGTTAGCTTGGGTATTGCAGCTGGGGATTACATTCAGCCACTTATCTCTCTTAACTGAGTCTTTAGTCTTACTAATATTTAAGCCTTTTTGGGATAGGCAGGATATGGAACATGACAACAAAATAAGACACTGAAAATTTTTCAGTTTCTACCCAGGAGGAGAAAAATTGGATTGTCTGTGATTTTCCTTAACTTATGCTTCATTATGTGAAATTCTATGGTGCTTATTATCTTTTTGCACTTCACTGTGGACATTTTAAAGTACTTCTATTAGGACTACAGGTGAAAGGTTGCCGTAGTCAAATATGTAATAGGCCAAATTTATGCCTGATGGAAATTTAATTTTATTAAGCAAAGTAACTGCAGAAAGTTCCCTTATGGAAACAAAACCAAATTCACCCTGCTTCTCAGGTAATTCTTTACACAATTTTAAAATAGGTATTCATATGTCCCCTGGGCTGAGGGGGGGTGGTGGGCAGTGAGCAGCTGTGTGGTACTTAGTTGAAGGCAGGGCTTAAACCATGATAGTATATAAACGTCTTTGCATGTACTTCTTGCTTGCAGAAGGGAACCACTAATGAAAACCAATGCTGTGGCGTAAGAAGAAAGTAATTTTAAAAGTTGCAGTTTTGAAAGTATTTGTGAAGCATGTCAATACATTTAGCAATATAAATCTTGATGCAAAATGTTTGGCAAGGAGAAAACAATAAGCTCACAATCTAGAGGGTTGATTTTTTTTTTTTTTTTGGCTAGTGAAGAACATGGGCTTCCTTCATTGAGTTGTCCACAAGGGGCAGTGAAAGAAGCAGATTTGTAGTGTTTTTATTTGTCATGGTGTTTGTCTGTACGTCTGAGTATTCCGAAACATGGTGGCCTCAGCTAAAGTTTTCCAGAGACGCACTTCAGGACATTCCAGCATTTGTTACGGCAGCTGAAGCTTATGTGATTTTGCTAGTGGAGCAATGAATAAATAATCTGAAACATGTGAGCTGTTGCTGCCTTATATTACAAATTGTGAACTAGAATCACGCAGGAAAAAAATAAAAAGTTTTGCAACAACGCTTATCAGTAGGCTGTGACTCATGCAAACCTTTTTATTGGTAGCATTGTGAACTGTTTTAATGAGGACTAAAATAGACAATGCTTCTGCACAAGACACTATTCCTTCATTGTGGATGAGAATGGCAAAGGCTTCTGAAGTGTTTGATGTATTTAATGGGAAAGAGATGCAAAACACAAAAATGATTTAACTTTGTTTTTTAACAGGTCTTCAGGTTAAGAAGTCATGCATACCTGAATGATATGTCTTTAAAGTAGGCTGGGAAAATACCTCATTTATGCTTATTTTTGTGTGGATGAGGTTGGAATGTGCTTTTGATGGAAGTGCATGCGCATTCAGGTTGCTTTGAACAGTAGGAAAGATTTAACAGCCTTGACTGCCTTCTACAACAATGGTTGAAAGGTTGATGGAGAGTTCTTGTGAACTTGGAATTAGCCTGTAGGGAAATTGCCTTGAATACATCTGAGAACATCTTGGCGGTGACTGGACCTGTTGTGTGCAGCAGTTCTGGTCTTCACCCAGTTGTTGGGCGGTCTGTTGATTTGCATACTTCTCCACTTGTGCCTGTGTTCATAGCCTAGTAAGCACAAACCAAAAATGTTTATCTAAGATAAGTGGCCTGCAGAGTCAAGGCTCCCTTAACTTTTCTGTCATACTTGCAGCTACAAAAATAATTCTTCGGTGACGTTCTGTGGGGCAACAGTGAATGTACACTGTATCAGTAAGTGCTGGTTGGTTTTGAGTGGTACATGTGTGTGGGTCAACTCTAACATTCATTAATATTGATGTTTCCCTGACTTCTGTAAATTGAAGGGGAAAAAAAAAAAAGAGGGAAACAAAGGCACAGTTGTGTTTGTCTCCTCCACTGACCGAGATTCCTCTTTCCTGTTTTAATCAGTCTGTGGTTTAAGTGAGTACAATCTCTGGTTTCGTAAACACGACCTAGCCTCAGGTTGGGGATGTGTTGGTGCTACCAGTTAAACCCTTTATCTGGTGGAAATTGTGGTCCAAAAGGATGTAATGCAGCTTGTTATTTTTGGCAGGCTGAGGTTAGGAAGCCCACATAGGAACACAGTGGTTCTGGGGACTATTTACGTTTTTCAGCCTTTTAGCTGATCTCTGGTATGAAGAATGGTTCAGAAGCTGTAGCAAAGATAATTTCTCCCCTCTGCCAGTGGTCTTGATGAACTGGTGGTTTAACATGACCTGGTTTTGGAATTGAGCTTCTCAGTAGGTGTGCAAGCCTAAACAATGAATTCTGAGCTTCCTGGCCCAGATCTGTCTTAAGTGGCTAATTATAACCTGATTCACAGGTGCAGTAATGAGCTGTCATTAACCTGATGATTCGTAAAGGTCAGGTTCTTCATAAGGAAGGAGTAACAGGCAGATGGCAAGTAAGACATTGCCAAAAAAATGAAATTAAAGCACCAAGAAGGGCCAAAGCCAACTGTCATGTGCTCCTGATGGAGCCCAGTAAGGCTGCTATCCAGAACTGCTTCTTGATGAAATTTTTTTAATTTTTTTGCCCAAGAAACATGGGGAGTAATGACACTGTGCTGCTTCTGAAAATACATCCCAGCATGTCATAGGAAGATCAGCTTGAAGAGTCTGACAGCTGACAGTGGTGGGATCCCGTCTTGGCTCTGTCACAGGAGTTGTTCAGGTGTGACACCACCCCAGTGCCTTCACATGACTGGAGTGGGTTGAGTTACTGGCTCCTGCTTGTGAATGACTGCTTTCTTTCCACCTAAATGTATCTTCAGCTTCAGTGAAACCCAGTGACAGATTGCGGATGAAAATGCTCAGCTATATGGTGTAACCATCCAATGTGTTAACAGAGGAAAACAAGACACTGCTGTATAATAGCTGGTGCAAATTTGATCATGTTTATTGCTGTCCGTCTTTTGAGAGCTTGAAATAGAGTAGATGCAAGGCTGTGGGAGAAGAAGCAGGGAGAGGAGGAGTTTTTAGGTGAGGAACCCATGATTTGTATAGAAACTGGAGGAAAATGGCACAGAAACCAAAGTTAAACTAGAAAAAATAAACCGGTGGAATTTCAGGTGCCTTTTGAAAAGATGATCTGCTGCAAATACAGAAGCCATGTGGAAAAGTCCTGGAGAGCTGTGAAAGTAAGTGTCTTTGAAAGCAGAAAGCATTTAATTCAGCTCATCCACGCAGATAAATGTCCAGTTATAATTCATAAATCAGTAAATTACTTCTCGATGTTCTTTCTAGAAATGAACAAAAATGTGGAAAGCTCATTAAATATGGGGAAGGCTTAAGAACGAAGGGAGGTAATTAATTTTATAGTTTCTCCATCGCACCTGTTGATGTATGGTGATATTGAGATAGAACATATTAGTAATGGCCTTTTCCATGTGCAGACAGTACAGTGAGATCTTTTCCTAATGTCCTTTCTAGAGGAACAGCAGGAAAGAGAACTGTATGTCTGTCTATATTGCTGCAGTCTACCCAATGCAGTGGGATCTCTCTTCCCACTCTTCTTTTTTTTTTTTAACCATGTTTTACTTGGTTTCCTTCCTGAGGAGCAAAAGATGAAGGGAACATTTGAAAGTACCTATATGGTCTGATGAGTGATAATGAAATTGCACAACTGACACTGTTCTGTTTCAAGCAGTAATCTTTTCAATCATATAACTCCCTGTCAAGTGAAGCTTGCTGTGGCTGGTGTTATGTTGTCAAAGCTGCTGCTTCATTAGAAAAATCTTTCTGTAGGATGGCTGTACATGGATGGCTGAAGACTTTGGGACTGAAGCCTAAAGTATTCTCAAGACAGGTTGGCAGTTGGAGGCTGTGGATAGTGCAAATATAATTTGAAGCCTTGCACATGTGCAGAATGGCAAAAGCATTTGTGTTCTCAAAAATCTGTTCACTTTTAATGGATGAGAATGTTACTCTTGACTAATTTCGAAAGGTGAGACCAATGATGCCTGCTACTTGACTTATATTTTTAGAACATTTTTGTCTCAGCTTTTCAAGCTGTTGTTTCAATTTTTCAAGTTTTTTAAGATATTGTTAAAATTGGTTGGTGTCTGTGCATTTTGAGAGCTTACAACGTAATACTTTGAATCGTTCTTGACACCTATTCCTCTTGTGAAGGTATTTGACTCGAGTAATGATGGCAGAATTCAAGTGGTTTTGCTCTACTGCTGTGGTTATCAACTTGTGATGTGGAATCCCTCTTAATTTATTACAGTGGGATAAGTCATGGGTCTGAAGAGTTTTCTTGGCAGGCATTGCAATGAATATACTGCACAAAAACATAACTAATGCAACTCAATTGTTTAGTAGTTGTAACATGAAATCAAGCTGTTGGTGACATGAAAAGCTAAACCCCTCATCTCCTTCCAGTGTATGGTATTTCCTTGGATCTTAAGTGCAATGAATGTTTTGAACCTGGTGAAAGGATGTAAGTTTGATTTTTTTCTTATTGTGATTGTATAATCTCAGCTATGGAAACCATGGAGGTTCTGGTGCTTCCTTTACCTAGAAGGGAATAAATTCTTTATCTTTACCATTTCACATTGTTTCTGTTTTTTCTTTGTAGGACGGAAGAGGTGCCTGCAGCTCAGCAACCTGCAAAGCCACCGGCACAAAACAATGGAACAGGTAAGCTTGGTCACATCTCTGATAGCACTTCAGGTCAGTGGGATTCTTTTTTAGCTCCTTTTTTCTGAAGAAGCTGAATATAAATGACCACTCAGGCAGCTTCTTATCTCTCTGTACATGATTCTGCATTTAATTTTTGTAGTTGATTTTGCATACCTGAGGAAGGAATTTATTGTGTATTGTCAAGTGTTTTGGTATGTAATGAAACCAGTTGCCTGACTTCATCGTTCTTGCATGCCTTGCTGATCCTTGACTTACCAGAAAACAGGTGTAATACATAGAAAAAAAAGTTCTGTTTTGTTCTCAACTGCTAAAGTTCTGTTTTGCTATTAACCATTTTACTAATTCCTTCTCTAAAAGAAAAGACATGCTGGCAAAGGAGTAAGCTTAAGAGTTACTCATTTTTTGGGCACCTGCACTGTCATCTACATTTCTCAAGCTGGTGCTTATTATGAATTCAATAATGTTGGAATTTCTGAAAGAACTAAGGCAACAGTCAGATTCTCCATCTTTCAGTACACTTAAGCTTTCCTCCCCACACCCCCTGATTGAGACTTAATGCTTTTAAATCTGTGGATTCAATTTGAAATTACTCCTCCTGTGCTCCCATAATGTCAATGCTTTCTGTTATGTGAACTACAACCTGCTTTTTTTTTTTTTTCAGTCTTGTACACTCAAAATTTCTTTCTCAGTACTTTCTGAAGTATTAGCATGTGGGAAGCTACTTCATGTTTTTATTTTCCATTGGAAGTATTGTCTCAGCTGCAAACTGTCACTAGATTTCTTGTTTTTCTAGATATCATTGCCATTTATTAATAAATGGTTTGATTCTATTTTCTGAGCACCAGTTGCTTTTTTCTCAGGAGCTTAAAAGCATAATTTTAGCTGTTGTAGTTGGCTGGTTATTCTCTCATGTCTCTGGTTAATCATATCTTAATTTTATGGAGTTCTCTACTAAATTTGATCCTGGAATAATTGTGACCAGTGTCCTTTTTGTGACTTTGCTGTATTGACCTATGTTTCCAAAGACTAGTCTCTCTGTTCTTCCAGACAACAATTTTGTGATTTACAGGTGATGGTTTTGTTGTCACTTGTGCTGCCTTAAGGCTTTTATAATAATTATTTATATAGTTTCCATATACCCATATATTATGTTACAGTTTTCCACTGAAACTGACATACAGAAAGTGTGCATCACTTCATTATTTTGCTGTATGAGACTTTCCATGTAATTGTGATGATATATTCCATATATAGAAAGGGGCATATGCAGCTTAATTTCTGAAGCCTGACTTTAGAAAAAAGAAACTGCATGTTTTATTTGTATAGATATACAGAGACACAAACACATTCTTTACAGACTATAAATGGTTGGAAAGTGGTAGTAAAAACACCTCTTGCGGAATCTTACTTATTTTTTCACCTCCCTTTCCTGTCAAATTCATGTGACTTCGAGGTAGTTGTCTGGCTCTCTGCTCAGGAGTGCTTTCCTTTGCACTTGTTTTTCTCAAGGTCACCCTTCAGCACCACAGGAACACCGAGATTTACTTCAGTCTTTTGTTTGCAGAAGCCTCTTTACCAGAACATGTTTTTATAGTGTTTACTAAAAATTATTGTTTGTTAGGATGTTTTACTCTGTACTTCTGGTAATAAGGTGCTTCCATGTACTATCCTAAGAGCCATGCAGGAGTCACCTTTAGTCTTACTTTACCAGCTTCATGCAGTCAGAGTTGCCGTGCAATGGCAGGAGTAAATTACGAGTTTCCACGAAGAGTGTTGGTGAAGGACAGGAAATCTGTACAAACTCTGCTTCCCAGAAAAGCGTCGTGTGTGGGAACAGGGGCAGACATTGGATAAAGATGTCTTCTAGCATTATCCTAATACTTGCACCTTCTTTTTTATAGATAAGCAATGTAACACAGTCTGTTCAAGACTCCAGAAGTGGTTTTATGACAAATTTGGGGAGTATGTTGAGGACTTCAGATTTCAGCCAGAAGAGAGTACAGTGGAAACAGAAGAACCGCTGAGTGCTAAAAGGTAAATCCCCATTGTGATTGTGAGAAATTGTTGGCTTCTTTAAAAGCTGCTTTTTTTCCCTCACTCTTCTGGTTTTTTTACAACCTCTTACATGGTTTGAGCAAGTGTTTGCATAACAACTAATAAAACTGAAAGCACAGAACTGTCTCAAAAGTTTTGTGAATGCTTTGGACAAAACATAAATTTTTAAGTTTATCTTCTGTCTGAGGTAAAATAAGATTTATATTATTTACCAGATTCCTGTCATTTGCCTTCCGAAAACTGTGCACCAAATCTTAGGCTGGAGTGCTTTTACGCTTCAGTTTTTGGTCTGATGCAAGATGGACTGTGTTATTTACTAAAAACACATTTTGTAACAGGCTATAATAAAGCTTTATGCACATAAAGTTTATAATTGTGAGCAGTATTTGGGGACCAAATGTACACAACTGCATTAGTTACCTATTTAGCACATTGCTTTTATCTGTTATTTTTCAGGTTGACTGAAAATTTGAGAAGATTAAGTAAGTACTTAGTACTCTTTTCTTTAGTAGTTCTTAGTATGTTTTTTAAAATACAGTTTTTTTAAATGCTTCTTCTAGTTCATAAGCAGAACGGGTTCTGGAATCCTGAATTAGTGTTTGAAGTGCAAAGTAAGTTAGAGGAGCAAGGATAGAAGCTGTGATTCTGTTTAATATTGAATTACATAGGTTATCTCTGAACCAAACATATAATGTTAATTAAAATATGTAAACATATAATGAATGAGAAGGGAGTATCTGTCCACTGGCAGAAATAAGAGTGTTCATTTGCTGATATCTTAGCTGAGTGCAGTTCACTTGCTGGTCTATCAGCTTTTGCTTTCAAAGAAGGGGTGATGGGATAGTGCATACCCTGAGTGTGTCTTGCTTTTCTTTCTCTTGGATAGCTGATAAAATTGGTTTTGTAAGGTGGAGGATGCAAGATGGCAGGTTAAATAAAGTAGTTAAGCCCTCCAAAAGTGCATCAAACTGACCTGTGTGGAGGTCTTTGGGGTAATACGAACAGGGCTCAGAACAGCCTTGTAAAGAATGTTGATTTTATTTTTTTTTATTTGTCTATAGAGTGTTGTAAGAGTTAGATAGAACCTTTGTCTTGGATAATACTTTAGTTTTTGGGAATGCATTCCTTAACTGTTTGTTCAGTTACATTGATGGATTTAATTTTCCTTTATTTGGATAAGCCTTTTTGTCATTACATGTCTTGAATATTCTTAATAATTTTCTAATTTGGTTATTTGTCATTTGCAAGTGATTTAACCACTGCCAGCTAATTCTAACAGTTGTGTTTTTTCTCCACTTCTCTTTAGAGAGAGGTGCCAAACCTGTTACTGATTTTGTGAAGAATCTTTCTGCCTTATCAGACTGGTATTCTATCTACACTTCTGCTATTGCCTTTATTGTAAGTTATCCTATTCCTCTGGGAGTAGTAAGTACTTTAAAAAATCTGTTATTTGCTATAATTCATTGAAACTGCCATATCTGAGTAGGGGTTGTGCTACAGTTCAAGTCAAATCAAGGGGTATAATGTCATTTAACACAAAATACCAGTAGTTGTCACTTCAGTTATATTTCAAAGCCACTTAAATTGCATATCCTAGGTTTCTTGTAGCATAGTTTTGTAACTATTAAAATAACTTAAACTGATCTGGGCATTGTTCTCTCATTTCTTGTTTCTTTTCTCTCAGTCCTGGTAATTTGATGGTTACCTCAGCCTTTGCAAAGTCTTTTGTTGCCTAGGGCTGAAATGCTGATAGTGATTGTTTGATGAGAAGTTGTCGTTCCCCATCAGTGCTCTTTGCCATTTGTTAGGATCACAGTGAGGAGGGGCAAAATGCCTTGATTGCAGTATCATTCAATGTGCAAATATCAGGTCTGTGAGCTAAATTGAAACATTCCCCTGCTATGTAAGGAGGTTTGGATGCCACAAAGAGACATAAGTGTTTAGTGCAGTTTTGATTTGTTTTACATCTAATTGTTAATAACATTCTCTAAATTCTTTTGCTCACAGTGTATATGAAACATTTTCCTATCAAAGGAATTACTAACAGTTGTAGCTGAATGAACCTGTCAGGTGAAAATGTCACACACCTTTTCATTAACTCATCCCTCCCTGTAAGTTATAGAGCCTATGCTACTTTCCATGGCACAGCTGAAGGAATATTGAGGAGGTGACTTCCCTTTCCCAGTGCCCTTGGTCTGTCCCTTTACCTAATCTACTGATTTTCCTCTTGCCTCTCATGGTAAACACATTTTTCAGATAAAAGCTGAAAGAAGAAACTTCAGCTGGTTTTTTTTTGAAAGCTCTGGGACCGAGAGCAATGTTTCATTTTGGGATTACCAGTAAAAACCGTATAATCTCTCACGGAGAGGCTGTAGTCTATTTTCAGCAGCTGGGAGGGGAACAATACCTTTTGAAGCTATTTGTGTTTGTACTTGTTACATAAAATAAAACCTGTTTTCCTGTAATCTTTTTAGCCTTGGTAAAAATCTGGGATTTAATTGACCCAAAATATTACAGTGAGAGTTTATCCTGTTGCCCAGTACAGGGCTAATTGTTACAGCTCTTCATTGTTACCACTGGTGACCATATCATCGTCATGTAGCAGACTCACAGACTTTAGAGTTTACTTCTTTTTTCTCCCCCCCTACCTCTTCATGTAATTGTAGTGCTGGAAATACTCAATACTCTCTCTCAGGCATCTGTGAACTAGTTAAGTGTAATCTCTGGAGATTTGGTTCATTATCAGTTCTGATTTACATTCATGAGTTCAGGGCTGTTGTGAGTCATGGGGTCTAAAATGTATTAATTTTTTTAATACGAATTGCATGATTCTGAGCCAAATAGCACAGTGGGAAACAGTATTTCATGCATCTCATTGTACCCCAGTTTGTAATCCACATCTGTCTTTGTTTTTTCTTCTTAATCTGCAGATTTACATGAATGCTGTATGGCATGGCTGGGCCATTCCTCTGTTCTTATTTTTAGCAATTTTGAGGTTATCTCTAAATTACCTCATAGCCAGGTATTTACTTAATAAAAGCTTATTCTCTTGTAATGCTTTGCTTGAAAGATGTTGTATTATTCTTGCATTGAGTTGTAAACTATTTTCTAATGTTATGAGTTTTGCCTAACAAAGTGAAATTTGAGCTCCAATATCCTTAGTGTTATTGCTCAGTTTCTAAAATCTTCATTATAGGGAATTATCTTTGTATCATATGACTTGGGTCATCATAAATAATGTTGCATGCTCTCAAACAAACCCCTCAGCACACTAGAATTCTAAAATAAAATTCTGCAGCATTTAGAGGACTTGAATAACATCACCTTAAATATTAAAGCCTGCTGCTAAAAATTGCCTAAAATTGCAGTTTTGCCTTTTTCCGTAGCCCTTGGCATACTTTATCCAAAGTGTCTACTGTTTGTAAATTCAGTCTCTTAAAAATGAGGACTCTTTTCTTTTTAATGTATGTTTTCTGTACTCAGAGAATCTTTTTAAAATGCTTATTTAGGCCTATGGTGTTTTCGCCCTTGAAGTGGTGTAGAATACCTTAATGTGAATGCTTTAAAATAAGTTTCTGACTTCTTAATTGGTACTTATTGTTTGACATCATATTCCCTGAAAATCGCTGGTAGCAAATAGGCTCCTGAATAAGTTGATGTAATTTTGTTCACATGAAAAAACAATAAAAAATATTCTTAGTAGTTTACTCTATGTACACTGTTAACTTTTGTTATAAACCCCACAAGCAGTGTTTATCTGTAGTATCTGCTTAGCTAATATTTTTAAAGTTGGCTGTTGTTGGCCACTTTTGTTTTTGTTATGTTGTGGGTTCTTCATTAATTTGGTTATTACATTATTTACTTCTAAGCCATAAGTGCTTACTGCAGAAAACTACTTTTTAACCTTTTACAAATAATCCATGTTGGCAGGTAGAGTTCTTGCTCTCTTTAACTGTTTCCATAATTTCTAGGGGTTGGAGAATACAGTGGAGCATTGTGCCTGACGTTTCTGAACCCATGGTAGGTCTTTGATCAGCTTGGCCTGTACACCTTTAAGCCTTCGTCTGCATCTGTGTGGGTATTGGTGAAAGGAAGAGTGAAGTGCAAATAAAGTAAAGACATGAATTTTTTTTTTCTTTTGTAGTTTAAAGGTCTTTATTAACAGGACTCTTTAGATTCAGGTGCTTCACCTGAAAATACTCAAAACTTGAAACACATTGTGAAATTAATATGTCAGCTTGGGACAAGTTAGGTCCTGTGGGATCTTCAAGAAGCCTTGCATTCTGTTTTCTTTTAAGATAATCAAGTCCAACTGTTAACCTGGCATTGCCAGGTCCATCACTGAGTCCTGGTCCATCTCCCTAACTGACACATATATGTCTTTGAAATGCCTTTAGGGATGGTGACTTCATTTCCCTGGACAGCCTGTTTCAAGGCTTGACAACCCTTTTTGTGAACAAATTTTTCCAAACATCCAATCTATACCTCCTTAGCACAACTTGAGGCTAATTCCTCTTGACCTCCCTTGTTACCTGAGAGATGATGCTGACTCCCACCTCGCTACTACTGCCTTTCAGGTAGTTGTAGAGAGCAATAAGGTCTCTCCTAAGCCCCTCAAAGCATTGAAAACTAAAAATAACCAGCAATGAAAGACATAAAAAGTAGATATGAAACAAGGGAAGAGGTTGGTAAATTTAGAGACGATTTAAAGTGAGAGGAGTGTTGCCAAGGATGTTGAGGGATCACCCTGTTCTAAAGAGTTTTGTAAGAAAAGTTTCATCTGAGCTGAAGATTAATGGATTGTCTCTTTTTTGCCTAAGGAACAACCAAAAGAGGACCTGACTGTGTCCGAAAAGTTTCAGCTTGTTCTAGACGTGGCTCAAAAAGTTCAGGTACTGTGCTGCTCTCAGACCTCTCTGGCTGCTCCCTTAGAAACAAGGAGGTTCATATTCTGAGTGGTCAAAGGATGTTGTTATGCATCATGTGAAAACAAACACTAAAAATTCTTTTCTTGCGTAGGGATCTTTTTTACCTATGAGCAATGCAGATCTTGTTAAGATTCGTGGAGCTTCTAAGTGACATGATACTTCAGAGAAGTGGTTGAGGTCACAGCTTTACGCGAGCTCTGGAGCTCTCACAATTTTCTCCCTAATATATTCATATAAGCTTCTGATAGTGTAGATTGGATAATGAATCTTACCAATGTATTGGAGTGTGGATCCATATCCCAAATCTGCTAGTCACAAAACTGATGTAGGAGGCTCTATTCCTTCAAGATTTAGCTGAAGGCTACTGTCTGTTTAGGTGCTAATTCAACAGTTTGCACTGCATCTCTAAAATAGCATGATTTAAAAAACTCCACCTCCTCCAAGCCCTGAAATCTGCTTGTGTGGGAGAGACTGAAGGAAGGTTTTCTCCCAGCTCCATCAGTTTGATGATGCAGCAGCTGAGTGACTGCACCACCCAGCTGAACTGCAGCCTCGTGCCATGTCAAATGCTGTGCTGCTGGCCAGCTGTGTATGTTCAGCTCCTGCCTTCTGCTGGTGGCAGTGCATACGTTCATGTTAACACCTTTAGAAATTCATTGGAAAGGTGAAATTTTCAGTTGCTCTGACAGCAAGGATCAATCAGAGAAGGTGGCTCTTAGTCCTAAGCGACAGTCAGTTTACAACAACAGTTGTTGGAATTGTATGGAATCAAGTAACTCCATGGGTTTATTACAGAAACCAGTGTCTGGTTTCCAGGAAGCTAATAGTCCTTTCGATGAACTCAGTAACCACTTCCTGAAGTTTCAGTGCTCAAAGTGTGTGAAAAAACTTCCTGTTTTATTACCTACTGACAGAAGCTCTGAGCTCTTAGATTGACAGCTTAATTTAAAATATTTGCAGTGATGTACATACATTCCAGTTGTGACAGTGGGATCAAATAGT
This sequence comes from Grallaria varia, assembly GCA_013396735.1. Lineage (NCBI taxonomy): Eukaryota > Metazoa > Chordata > Aves > Passeriformes > Formicariidae > Grallaria > Grallaria varia. The sequence continues at coordinate 19,300 of VWZG01010817.1, forward strand.
TTCTTCACTTCTAACAATCAATCACAAGTTACAGAAGAAGGTGTTAAATGAGATGGAAGTCATCAAGTATTGCTATTCTGTATTTACTCAATTGTGAAGTATATAATGGCTAAAAACTAGTTAAAAACCCCACTTCTGGGAATTGCTTACCAGAGTAAGAAAACTCTTGGTTTCCATTATGTGGACAAAAAAAACAAAACAAAGCAGGATTTGGTTTTAATTATCTTGCTTTTTATGCAGAACCTTTTTGGCAAGATGGCAGACATACTGGAAAAAATTAAAAAGTAAGTTATCTGACGTCGGTCTTTTCCCCCCCTCCTAAAACAAGACTTGACCAATATTTGGAACAGTAGTGATAAAATCATGTTTCTTTTTTGTTTTCAGCTTGTTTATGTGGGTCCAGCCAGAAATAACACAGAAGCTATACATTGCTCTATGGGCAGCTTTTATTGCATCCTGCTTTTTGCCCTACAAGATTCTTGGGATTGGATTGGGTAAACATAATAAATAATTGACCTGTTACAGTCTAGATTTAATGTGTTCAAATTTACATGAGCTTTAGAGGGAGAATTTTAGAGTTTAAGAAAGAAAACCTTCATTAATAAATAATGCAGTGTTTTAAAGTATTTTCATTGTGCTTGGCATCATTTGCCACAGGCATTTCAAAAACTGTCTCTGTTTATAATAGAAGAAGACTGGATAATGCTTTTGCTTCTTGAAGAGAAGCTTATGATGAGCTGTTAACAGAGCTCCTCAGACTGTCAGATATAAGGCTTCTGGAAAGTCTATGGTTTGAGGGTTTTTTGCTCGTACGTGTTTGTAAATTAAATATATGACATGACACAGAAGGCATAAAGATGAGAGGGTAGCAAAAAATAAAGGAGTAAATATGACTACTTGTAAAACTTGGAGGATAGGCTGGACAAAATGAACTGTGGGTGAAGTTGGAGACAATTAGTCTCAGCTGGAAATTGGGAAAAGAGGGTTCTCACTACAGCATGAGGCTATAATTTTTCCTAAGGTATTAAACCATATACTGTGAACCAAGAACCTCTTTTTTTTTCCTTCATTAAAGCAATGATATAATCAAATGAGTATTGCTTTTAGTGGCACTTAACTTCAAATTTTGTTGGTTTGAATGTAAATGTAGGTTTGCTTGGCACGGCAGTTGAATGAGATATCTGATGAATTACTTTTTGACTCTTAGGAGATCTGAATTGCACTCAGTAAAGTTTTGAGAGACTATTTTAAACCCTTTTAAATCTGGAAGAATGTAAGGAAATAACTTGTATAAGATAAGAGGAAGGACTGGAAGATAGACTTATGTAGTACGTGAGAGCCCTCTGTTGCCATTTAAATTCTTGCAGGAGCTGCAGAGTTGAATGGTCCGATCTGTTTTCTGTTTTGGAAGCATATCATGTTTTCGGAATGGTTCTGGAACATATGTTTGGATTATTTTAATGTTCTTCTGCATAATAACAGCTATGTAAGTGGTTTAAAAGAATGGAGGATGGGGAGGAAGGAATTTGGGCAGGAGAGGAAAAGAAAAATAATTCTGTCAGAAGAATCAAAATATTAAAACCAAGGGAGTGGTTTTAATAGGTTAACACTATGACTGAAGATGCAGAATTTGGTTTCGTTCATGAAGTTGTTAAAACATTATTAAAGTAGTGATATTCTTAATGCCTTTTCAACATGCATACTGAAGTGACTTTTTTTTTTCAGGACTCTATGTCGGAACAAAATTTTTCCTTGTTGATTTTATCTTCAAACGGTGCCCCAGACTAAGAGCTAAGTATGATACCCCTTATATCATCTGGATAAGTCTCCTGACAGATCCTCAGCTCAAAGAAAGATCTAATGCTACAGTGTCGAGACGGGTAAGGGTAATAAATCTTTTTGTCCCTCTGTTCCCAGCATCTGAAAATCAGATCTCTTTCTCCCTTTCCCTTTTCTCCAGTGACTAGAGCGCATTAAAGAGAAGTTTAATTAAATCCTAACAATCAATGTTGGTTCTATTTTTTTATTTTTGAGATTCACAGGTTTTTTTATGGGTTCTGCTGTATGAAAAGAATCAATTATCCAAAATGTATGTGCATATATATATATAATGTATATATACACACTGTAAATCATATGAAGCTAAACACAAATATAACACCATCCATATTCATATCAATTTCTCTAACATACGTTCTGTGTGATTTTATTGTTGAAATCTAGTTGTTATGCCTTGGCATCTATTCTTAGACATTCCTTTTCAGTGGAAATTTAGTTGCTTAGGTAAATTGAAGAACAGTTAGTTAAAAAAATAAAGGCTTGAGTATAATATGCAGCTTACTGTTGGCTAAGCATTAGCAGAAGTAATAAAGTAGTTTACAGATTTAGGCATTATGTCTTACTTTTATTTGTATCAGGTGACCTTTTAGCATAGTGGTGATAAGTGACTTTTGTCATTTGGTACTCCAACAGTACATTTTATTAAAATGTCATAGTTAAATCTCAAGTGTTGTTTTTTGTGCATCTTGGTAAATTGTTTTGGAGCCTGACATGATAACTAGAAATCTAGTCGTGTCTTTCCATATCCCTGAATTTGTCAATGCTTATCATTTTAAAAATGAAAGTAGTTGTAATAAATCACCAGTCTAATTCCCATTTTAGCATTTGCTTAGTGCCTTTTAGCCCAATATCTAATTGCGTTCATGGAGTATCTGTACATTGTGTGCAGCACTGAGCAATAATTCAGCCTGGGTACACAACCGGAGAGCAAAAGGGATAAGCACATGAAATCTGGAGTTCTGGGGTTGATGGAGCAGTTGGTGCTAAAATAACTGCAGCATAATCTGAGTATTTCAGAAGGAAGTGGAATAGGAGGACAGTGTATGACAGAAAAGAGAGCCTTTTGCTCCTATTTTCTGAGGGATGAGAGGTGTAAATGAGCCCTTAGATGAAGCCATCCGTGGCCTATATTTCTCTTGCTTGCAGAAGATGGGCTTAAAAGTTTCTGTGCTTCTTGAATTTACAGGTGGTTTTTCACATACTGTGGCGTTTGTGACAGCTTCTTGCTGGGTCTTTCTAATCTCCCTTAGAGGAGGAAAGGTTCTGAATTGCTAAACTTGAATCACTGAACTTGGAGAGTAATTATTCCTTCTGGCTTTTTTTCATGGCTTAAGTTTTGACAAGTAGACCAGGGATTTTATACAGTCATGTCTGGCTTGGTGGCCTTCGCTTCTCTGCCTGGAAAGTATGTGCAGGACTGTAATACCTGCTTCCAAATGTTTTTGAAAACATTAACTTGATCTCAGTAATTTTAAACTCTTTGAGAGACTTCTGCAAACCTCATAGTATGAAAAATAAGTTTTTGTACAAAAGGTTCTGGATAGGTTTTTCACATTTTTCACAGAAAAGGCAGAGCCCAAAAGCATATAGTGCCAGCATGTGTGCATTTGCTTTGGCTTCTTATCATTAAACAGCATACAAGACACTGTAAACTTAGACACCATGCATTATTCATTGCCTGTACCACCACTCTGACCCCGTGTCCTTAGAGAAGAGTCCTGACAACACTATCTGATCAGTAAAGGTTGTATATCAAAAGCTGATGACAGATCAAGTGAAAAAGAATACCTCCAGGAACACCTCGTTGTTGGTGACATTTTTAGACAATCAGGACTCTTCCAGCATTACAAATCCTATCACTTCCAGTTAGATATAAGGCTTATCAAAATTGGATACAATGCTTTTCTCATTGTAGTTGACCATAGGTTGTCTCAAGCCTGAGAGGAAACATTTGCATGCATTAGGCAGGACTAGGAATAAGGGCTGAACTTTCTCACATTTTCAGCCACCAGATGAGATGTGGTACTGAAGTTTAAACTCCATTTTTAATCTCTTTATATAACAGGTATGTATAAAGCAGTGTAGCAAAGAGCAGAAATAGTCCTTATTCCAGCACAAAAAGCATTGGACCTCTTGTCCTGTTCTTTTTTTTGATGTTTTGAGCCATGGAACTTCACCTGGCTTTGTGCATGTATGGCCAAATAAATTGTCTAAGAAGGCCTTCAAAAAGTTCTTCTCCTCTTGACTTGTACACAGGTTGTTGGAGACGCTGTTATTTATCTTGGTTCCAGGAACCTGATCATTGCTAAGAGTACAGCAGAAGGGCAGTACATGAGACAGTATCAGAGTTACCATCAGGCATTTGCTTTCTATGTCGACTTTCTTTATTTTTTCCCAAGGCATCATTGTACCCTAAAAGGTTGATGACAAAACTGCTCTGCTGTGCCTGTTTTGTCAGTCTGATTTCTAGTTAGCAATTGCAGGACACGTTTTTTCATTTGCTGTGGTTTTCTTTTTTTAACTCTAAATCCTGCAAAGTGTCAAGTGTTGCCAACTTAGTGCATAAGAAACCTAAAAAAATGCAGCCAGAGGCTGATTGGCCTTCAACAGCATCAGGCCTTTACAGAGGCAGAACTTAGTGCTGAGCTTCCATGTTGTCACTTTGCCAGCTGTTTAAGTGCATGTGTATGGTAAGGCAAAGAACCAAGCTGCTAATGCATCAATGACAAAAGCCAGCTTTTGGCATCGTGTGGTGCCCCACCAAGATGAAACGGCAAATGCAGGCAAGATTTCCAAAAGAAACTGCCTGCTGTCCTTCCAGAAGCAAGGCTTGTTGGTAGGGCAGTCTCCAGCAGCTCAGGAGCTCTGTTTAAAGTAGATTTTACTCAAGTACTTTGGTTTTGGGAACTCCATGCTGCCTATTTTTCTCCACAAGGATGCTGACAACCATTCAGATTTTATTTCATGTGTCAACACTCACAAAATTTGGTGTAACTTCAAAGCAAAAGAAAGATCAATAGCTCAAATGCAACCTGAATAAATTGAACTGGTGTGCTCTAACCACTGATAACTTTTTAATTGCATTCATTGTGTGTAGTTTCTTGGTTTGTGAGCAAGATCTTGCAATGTCACTCAGTTCATGTTTTATTCTATGTATTATACTGTTAAATAGATTTTACTTCTTTTCTTTTGTCACTGTCACATTTGTGTTGTTTGTTTCTTTTCCTGCTAGCTGTCAGGGCATGAAAAGGTATGGATGATAGCGTGGAAAACTTCCTTTCAATTTCAGCATTTGTATTCATAATGAGCTTGCGCAGTTTTGTGTGGCTTTTTCTTTGCTCTTTTTTCTTTCTGAACTTCTTTTGTGCAGTAATATTTTGTCTAACTCTTAAAGACAAGGCAAGTACTGGTAACCTATTGTCTGTTAGTAGTCCCACTAGTTACAATCACTGGAGCTGTGTGCAGTGACTTAGCTGTATCTAATCAGATATAGCCTTTACTGTAGAAAAACGGTATTTTAAGACAGGTGCATTTAGCACCATGTGCTTCACCCCTACAAAGGGTGTCCATCAAAGGGCAGCACTTTGAAAGGTTATGTTCAGGCGCCGTATAGGTTTGTGCTACAGCAACAAGTATAGTGCAGTAGTCCAAAGTTAACTTCATTGTAGTAGTTAATGAAAATTGTTGCATTATAGATTTTTTTTTAAGAAAGAGTATTAACCAAATTATTTTTAAGAGTGTAGCTTAAATGTCACTGCTCAGATTTTGGAATCGTGTTTCTTTTTCTGCAGCTTCAAACAGTATCATCCAGAAGCTGTGTGGGCACAAGCGCCCCAACCGGAATAAGCAAAGATGAAGACACAAGTCGTTTGCATACCACCAAAAAGGGGAATTTCCATGAAGTTTTTAACCTCTCAGAGAATGAACGTCCTTTGGCAGGTATGATGCCACAGGAAGGCTACATTAGTAGAGTATTTTGTGAAAAGTCAAGGATAGTTTAAAGTTGAATTTCCTTTCTGTGGACTGCATAGGTTTAAGCTTTTGATTAAAAAGTCTTGCTTTAAATTAGGATGAATGGAGACAGCCTCTTTCATTCCATATCCTTGTAGCTTTTTGAATGTGTGCATAGCCTGGTGTGCCTTTTGTATTTATGCAAATCCAATAGTCAAGTTAAAGGGAATAATTGTGTGGGCGGTTTTTGTTTTGGGTTTCTTTAAACCAGTGTTAAAACAGATGCTATGATGTCTAAACCACCTTATTTAGGCTTTTTTTTTTTTCCCTAAGCACTTCTAGTTTTAGGTATCTAAAGTTTAATAATCATTGTTTTCTAAGGAAACTGTTGGGGGTAGTGCCTGTCTTTTTTTTAACTAAGATTTCCTGTTCTGATTTTTTTTCAGTGAGTGAAAATGGCTGGCGCTGTTGCTTGATTAACAGAGATAAGAAGATGCCTACAGACTACATCAGGCATGGAATTCTTTATGTCACAGAAAAGTGAGTCATTGCCCTCCACACATTTCTTACGAGGGAAATGCAAGACATTAAAGAATTTGAATCTAAAAGTGATCCTTTAATGTTTTTAAACAAAAATGCCATTTCAAGGTGCTTTACAACCTCAAGAAAGCGTCATAGAAGACGGAGAGCTGAATCTGGTGTGTGGCAATGCTTAATAAATGTGATTTTTGCCTTGGAAAGGCTTACATAGGAATGCAGAGTAGCTCTGTATAGTCAGTTGTTAATAGCTGGAGTTCTTGGTGTGGATTACATGCTAACTATACACACACACACACACACACACACGAAAAGAAACCTAAAGCTAAGCGTACTTTGAGAGTTGTGATCAACAGCTGTGAGAAAAACTCTCAACTTACTGAATTTGTAATAAAAAAACACGAGTCCGTGAGACAAAGAAATATAGCAAGTAGGAAAATTTTACTTATGGCACATGCCGGGCGCTCAAGGTTACGCAAATCCCCAGAGCACACCTTTAAGTTCAAATCTCGCTCTTTTTAAGGTCTCAGAAAATCCCTCCCCATTTACGGNTTACTCTTGGATTAGTAGCTCTTGTACAATTTATTTTGCTTGTAATAAACCCCGTATCTTTTATTTCTCATACAGCTATTTGGCAAACAGTTTTTTGTTTTTAAAGTAAGCTGAATGTATATAGCTTCCTTGAAATGACAATCAACAAAAAGAAAACTGAAAAGCAAGCCTTGGTTTCAAATCTAGTAATTGATTTTTGTGGGTGGGGTGTTGTTTGTTTGTTTATTTTTGTGGTTGTTTGGTTTTGGGGTTTTTTTGTTATTTGTGGGGGGAGGGTGGGGCTGGTTTGCTTTTAGGGTTGTTTTTTTTAATCCCTACCTACCTTCCAGCCTCCTTGGGCTGAATGACTATGGTCATTACTGTTTTGGTCTTCCACTGAAGTTCCTCTGGAGTGTAATGAAAGGAAGCAAAGCTGATCTGTATGCAATGTCACTCAGTGATGGAGACTTCTCTCTAGCATTTTTAAATCTGGGCTTTTGTCTGCATCACAATGACATGAAACTAACACAGTGTTTTTCATTAATCTTCTTTTAGGATGGTAAAAGATTTACAGGCCTTTTCAGATTTGGCATTTCAGCTGTTTAAGGATGTATGTCCCTCCTGTGTCTTTAATATGCTTGTCAGGTTTAATCATTCCATGCAGGAATGTAAATACAAGAATTTTTGTGTGTGTGTATGCATACAGTATGTTCTGGGCTTTCAGACCATCAATCAGTTGCTAGAATTCATAAAGGTTTGCTCTAAATCACAAGCCATAACTGAACTACAAATTGTGTGCCTCTCTTATTTTGGAGCTGGTTTTGACCTGTGAGATTTCAAACTTCAGAAGAGACAAGGAATATTTGAGACATTTGTTTTAGAATACCGTATCAAAATGAGCATTTTTTTTCTTTTTTTCAGTTACTTGTGCTTTGAAAGCTCAAAATCCGGCTTGTCTAAAAAAAATAAAGTTATAAAGCTAGCGGATATAACAGATATCCAGAAGGTATGTCTGGTTGGTGTTGCAAATAGGGGAGAAAATTGATCTTCTGTTCAGCTAGCCATGTTTTTCGTTTTTCCTTATGTTATTTGAAAAAGCATGTCACTGATAATTTTTATAAGTAAAATGTTCTTTGATCATGAATGTTTCCTGGAACTGCTTGTTTAGCCATTCAGACTTACAACAAGCAAACTCACTATGAGTAAGAACACAAAGTACTTTGCTGAACCCTTACCCTCCTGCATTATTTTAAAAATTCAAGTTGTGTAGTTTGTTAACTCCAGCGTTGACTAGAACTGCATAGGCTTTAAGAAGATTTATTGTTAGCAGAAATAGTGTAATAATGACTTCATTTTTGGTGTGGCTATTGGTAGATGCACCATCTTAAAAGTAGTTGCCTTAGAGGGAGGAAGGATTGTCAGTGAAGAAAGTAGATCATTACCATAGCCAGACTGGGTTGGGCTGGAGTTTTGTTTAGTTGGGACCCATCAGTAGCACAGGCACAAAGTCCATAGTTGGAAGAATGGCAAGTACAATGTCATCCTTCTTCACTTGTCGTCATCTTAAACACCCCTCCTTTCTGCTACATCCCATGGCTGTGAGTGCTACAGATTAAATCCCGTTGAGCAAAGAAACACCTCAGCTTGGTGTCTGCTACTGTGTAAGTACCACCAGATTTCCAAATTAATTCCTTCAATTTATATCACATGTCTATAAAGCAGACAGCTTATGCTCGAATTGAACATTCCTGTTGGAATTAATAATTCATGTTAATGGATTTCAAACATCATACTTGAAGTAATGCTGGCTCGTTCAGTGGTAGGTCTTCACTGCCATAGAAGTCCTTTTGTGTCTACTTTTTTTAATGAAGGTGAGACAGGGATCATGCAGCCAAGCATAAACATGTGCTGTGCCTAGTTTTATTTGGAGGTGGGAAACATGGGGTCTGAATTAGGGGGTCTCTTCCTCCCTGTGAAAATTCCCACATTCAGCCAACTGTATTCTTTCTTACCTGTATGGACTTTCTTCATAAAAAAAAAGAAACTATACTTAGTGCTATGGTTGGACTCAGTGATCTTGGAGGTCTTTTTTAACTTTCATGGTTCCGTGACTCTATGATACCCTGTTTACCTATCGAGTTTTGAAAACCAAGCTTTTTCTACTCTGTTGCTGCTCCCATAAACAGTGGGTGAATGTTACTTCTCAGGAAGCCTCTAGGTAATGCACACAGACACGCTCTCATGTGCACACATACACATGGATTTGGGCTGTACCACCTGCCTGCACTGTCTGGCTTCCTGTGGTGTTCCCTGGCATCACAGCCAGCTCCACTTTCATGTACTGGCATGCTCAGCCTGGGGCTGGGTGAGGTGGGAGAAAGAGGAGAAGCTGGTTCTGGCTGTACAGGTGACATTGAATCCAGGATCAGAGAACAGCATCTGGCTCTTGGTTTTAGTAGAGGTCTCTTAGTTGTGGTTGGGAGGACATACCAGCGATGAATTGTGTAACCTTGGCAGCATCTTCTGCAATTGCTCAGTACATAAGATATCTTTTGTGGTTTTTTTCTTTTTAGTATAAAGTGCTCTCTGTTCTCCCAGGATCAGGGATGGGTATTGCTGTGTCAACACCATCTACACAGAAAGTAAGTAGCTGGCTGTATCTGTATTGCTGTGTTTGACTTCATACCCTTCTTTTCTTCCTTCTTTGACTAGCACCAGTGTAAAGGGGGTTTTGCCCCCTTATACCAGTGTTTGGTTTTTCCTTTTGTTTGTTTTAAATTCACTTGTCTATTACTCAGTATGTTTGTCTTCACAATTTTAATGAATTAAAAATTTATCTTGTTCTACTGTGTCTGGACTATTTTACTGTAACCCTTCAGGGAGATTTTCCCCAGCACCCTTCATCAGGAGCATGGGGGCTGCCCTGCTGTGTAGTCTGAAAGAAAAAGGTTATGGCTTGAGAGTGTCTGTGGGTGAGGAGGCTTTGGAGTGGAAGGGAAAGGCCTGACTGTCAGATGAAGTTTTCCTGTTTCAGTCTTATGGTACTAAAGATTTAAGATTCTGTATGGCTCAAATACTTTTTAGGCAACTGAAGCTTTTCTTAGCATATGTCTGAACCTTATTTTAAATTAATCAGATAAGTTCACCAAGTCGCACAACTGTTGTACAAGTTTTTCTGCTCATTGTTTGATATTGAAAAGTACTTTGTAATTAGGAGGTTGAAGTTTTTAATCAACCGAAATAAATATTCTATGAGCCAAAATGAAGTGGCACTGATAAAGATTTGTAGAACTTTAATGAAGGCAGAGGTCACTCCAGAAAGCATTATGCACCAAGGGGACAGAGAGGAAAGTGAGTTACAATGTTCTCCATTGCCCACACTCTGTCCAGACACATTTTATGCCATGGTTACTTTAGAAAGAAGATAAAAAAGTGCAAAATACTAGAAACTCTGCCATATAACCAAGGATTTAGTAGCGAAAAGGATTTTTATGTCTTTATTAATGCAGTTCTAGTACAGTTAGTCTGTTCCTATTGAGTTTGCCAAAACTATACCCAGAGGAATATGTTTCTTTCTGGACTGACGTGTTTTTTTTCTGTTGTTTAGCCTTTGATTTTTGGTGCCATGGTACACAGAGATGAAGCTTTTGAGGCAATTCTCACCCAATATGTGAAAATAACATCTGCAACATCCACCAATGAGAGCTAGCATCTTATCTTGGAAGAACTAAAGAAAACTTTCTTATTTTACAACTTGGTAGTGGAAAAAAAGTAACACCCTCATCTATTTTGCAATAATTTTTCTTGTCTGGTGGTTTATATTCTGTCTGTTACATAAACCAATTGTATTTTATATATACCTTTGTGTTTGTTTTTAAGGTTTTTGTAAAAAAAAAACAAAAAAAACCAAAATGAAACAAAACAGTGAAGGTGCTGTCATCACTATTAGCCTTGCACATTAAGCACTTTTAATGTTTATTTACTGACATTAAAAGCTGGGAAGATAATTTGGGAGACCTGAGTAAATAATGAAGTGAAACAGAATGATCTCTTTAACTCCACTGATATCAGTAGGGATATTTATTTTAGTTGGTTTTCCCTGAGATGTGAGAATAATGGCTGCAGCAGCCTGAAGTCTCCTTCTTCAGCTCAGTTTTGACTTGGGTTCTTTGTCAGGATAGCAACACCAAGGAAGTATTCGCATCTTAGTATTTCCACATGTACAATCGCATTGAAAAGAACTCCTCCTTGCTAATTTTTGCATCACAGAAGGATATTTTACTGGTTTGGTTAGGTTGTTTTTCCTGCATACAGATGTTTAAATTACTTGTACAGTGATCTGGAGGAGAAAGTTTGTAACTACATCTTCCTTTCCTAGTTAACCAAAGTAAGAGGAAGGAAGGCCGGCGGATACTTTTTATAAAAGAGGGCACCAAAATGTTGTTCCTAAAATGTTAGGCAACATATATTTGTATTGCTGTAGATACTTGTCATAGAAGGGCTCAGCTGTTGTACATGTTGTATGTACAAGGCATTTGTATGTTAATGTGCTGAAGACTTGCAGGCGTTTTGTGTTGGGGGAGGTGGGAATAATGAAACTAAACTGAGACATGACTTTTTTAAATTTGGCTTTTCTCTGAGTTACCTTGTACTGAGAAAAACCACTGTAATATAGCAACTGAAAGCACTAGTTCCTCTCAAAGCATAATTTGAGGAGCATTGATATGCTGCTGTCTTCCCCTTTGCAGAATTAAATTTTAGTAACAATTAAACCCAACTGCCAGGTAAAGCAGGAAGGCTGGGCTCCTCTGAACTCTCTCAGGCCTGTCTAGCAGCAAAGCACATATTGACCTTTGTCTTTAATAATAGAAAGCTTTTATACTCTATATAATAGCACCCATCTGAGACGTTTAGAATTTTATTTGCATTTTCATGAAAGCACAGTAGGAGTTACGCCAAGCATTCCAGTGTGTCTTTTCCTTTGCTGTGTCTTTTGAGTTGAGCAGTATAGATTTTCCAGACGTTATATGAATGGCTGTAAGAAAAAAAAAAAACTAAAAAAACCCTGAAACACAAAACGTGATGGAGATGCAAATTCCTGTTTAAAAATGGGACTTAATGTCATGGATTTTTTTTCCTCTGATTTTTTTAAACAAGAATTTTCTTTCTTTATAGGGAAAGGGGTAAAATGAAGAGTGGAGAGATACAACAAACACCAAAGGGTGTTTAACTCTTAGCACAGTTTTAAATTAAAGTGTGTCAACAAATGCAGCAGTAATGAAAAAGGTGGCAGTCAACATGTACAACTTTTTTAGTCTGGCCATGAAGAAGTATGATATGAGAACTTAATATAAACTTGATATGGAGAAATATTGTTAAATACCATGATTTGGTTCAGTATTGTAAAGTGAAACACTGATGGGGTAAGGCTCTATGCGCTGGGTGGAAATGTAAGCAAGAATGGGGGGGAAGAAGAAGCCACTGTAATGGCTAAAATGTAATTTTCGACTTCTCCCTTTACAGTAGCACTTGAAATGTCTTTACATGACCTGAAAAAGGGGTGCATTTCTAACACCACCTTAGATATGTTGTAACTCAGGGCTGGAAACTTAAAATATAAGTGAAGCTGGTGGGAAATCCATTTTGGCACCATCTAAAGTAGATGTGGCTTGACAGTTTATGCTTTCATCACTTTACACATTCAGTTTATATGTTAAATATTCTTGACCTTAAATTTTTCTCATCAAATCTACTTTAAAATCAGTTAATCTCTATTTTGTAATTTCTGTTTATTACAATTTGGCTTTCCTTTCTACAATCTTCCTTGAATAGTAAGTGTAGTTAACAAATAGGCATTAAAATGGCTTAATGTTATATAAATCTTAATCAGATCCATTCATTTTGTCTTAAGAAAAAAATCCCTTGGGTGTGTTTTAAGGTTGTCCTTTTTTTTTGAACAAACAGAAGACTATATTTTTTACAGAGAGCATGCTCTTTTTCTTATTTTTGTATCATTTTTCAAGTGTAATTTATACCTTCACTCTGATCGTAACAGCAGTTTCAGTAGGAAATCAGTTGACTTGCACTTATTACCTCCTCTCCCTCCCCCCCTTCACTGGTTGACCCTCGTAAACAAGGTTGTCCTAGATTCTTGTTCCTGAATGAGCTACAGGATCTATCCTGATGGTGCCAGGACAATTAACTGTACCTAGGCTTCAGAGAAAAGATATCATTATCCTTTTCCCGGACTGAAATGCCTCATGTGTACAATATGCTCTTAAAATTTATTTTCTGATGTTTGAAATGAGTCCACGCTTTAGCAGTGTGAACTTAAAAGTTAGCAATTCTTAAAGTAGTAAACCTAGTGCAAACTGCAATGCAACACTGATTCATTCTAATAAACAGGAAACAGACTGGATTTCTTTTTTTTGTTTGTTTATTTTAATAGAGCTGTAATATAATTGACAGACATCTGTGTACATATTTTGCAAATTTCACTTTACATTATCCAGGTTCCTGCTGCATAACTGCTCCTGTGGTATGTGTGACTTCAGAGATGCCAGGAGGTACCCTTAGTGTGTTTACTCCTCCTTTTCCTCCTGCTACACCCTCCCGGGTTTGGAGGGCAGGAGGGGACGGGCAGTGAGTAAATATATACTTGACTTGTAAAACTACACTGAAGCTCTCCCCTTAAATTCCAATCTTCCCGTTTAGTTTTGCAGTACAGCCTGGTGCACTACAGTGACAGGCTGGGTTGGAACTCTTAATGTGAAGTGCTTCTAAATAGCAGAAAGTGATGTTCTTGTCATTCTGTCCGTCTGATTGCTGTTTATATTTGCAGTTCTGTTGATGTCTGTAGATGTCTGGATCATTCACACATAATTGGATTTAACTTCTTTAGAAGTTCACTGGTTAGTTTGAGTCCCTTTTAAAGAGAATAAAAAAAAGGGAGATGAAAACTGACTGCTTTAATTCTTTATCAGTGATCACTTAAATTCAAAAGGCTAAACAAGCTGAAATATGAAATCATGCCTTTCTGTGCACTGTAGCTTTTTGTGAGGCAAGATTGAATGAAACTATTTATTAGTAGCAACATCACACAGGATGCCAGCAGCAAAACCCTACCCTTGTTCTGCAGACAGAGAAAAGGGATTTTACCCAACCGTGAAGAGATGAAAGGATGTACCTTTTTTTTGGCTACTTAAACCTGTTTAAAAACATCGTTAGTTTTTATTGAACTCTGTACATTTTGGCAGATGTTTAATTTCTACTAATCATTGAAATATAATGGATGTGAAAATTTTTATGTCTGAAGTTTGAGTCTATATTTTGAAATTGTAAATAATTCATTATCAGTGTAACTTTTGTTTGACAAAAGACTTATACTGTATGAATAATTGAAATAATGAAATTATTTGCCCTGTACATTTTTTAAGAAAATCTTGTTTGTTTAAAAAGTCTTGTATAAATTATAATTTTTATTTAAATAAACCTAAAAATGCTTTGTGCTAATGCTTCTTGCAGACTTTAATTACTTACCTATCAAAACTACACCTGATTTCTTGGAATGAGTTAGTGCTTTTTGGCAGATTCATAGCCACAGGTCCATCACTGGTGAGGGAAGCAGGTGGGTGTGGCTTCTCACTGCCTTTAAAACCCAAGGAACGAGTGTTTTATTTAAAATAATCCTGTAACTGTATTGTAGAGTGTATATTTTTGGTTAAATCTTTTCTCTAAGTCTGTCACTTTGTAGTCATATGGTTAATTTGAGGAAAAAAAAAAAAAAAAAAAACCAGTGAGTTCTAAGACACTACCACTGCAGGAGGGCACGGATGACACGAGACTGCTCAGAGGAATAAGGACTCCTATCTGCCAGAGCTCCACCACGAAAAAGATAACTGCACACCATGCTACAGGTGGGCACTGGAGGTGAGGAGAAGCCCTTTTCCACTCCAGGGGTTGTGGGCGTGCTCAGCAGAAACATTCCATAACCAGAAATGGCTGTTCTGCAGCATCCACAGTCCCTTCAGCTCTCACACTGCTGAGCCCATGGCTGTGCTCCTGTGTAACCTGTCACCCTGCTGGGGACACATGGCCAGGCTCCCCGACCCATGGTGTGTGCCAGGGAGGCTCCCTGTCCAGCACTGGCCTTTGTCTGCGCTTAGGAACGTAATACCAGGAGTGAGCTGCCTGGTCATCTAATCCAGACCTGTTCGTGTGTCCCTACAATACTCCTTTCTGTGGTTTGCTGGGCTGAAATAGATCAGCCTGGGATGGTTCCTTCAGTCAAGGGTGTGTGCTGCTCCGTTTATTTCAATGTATAGTTTTCTCATGGTGGCAGCAATGCAGCTGGTGATGTAATGGTGCTTTTACACTGGTATTTTATGTGTTCTAACAGTACTTAACTTGTTCAGAGAGTACTTAACATCCCTCTTGTATTGTTTTAATGCGTTTTTCATTAAATATTTGTACAAGATGAGTTGTATCTGCAGCAGTACTCTCAAAGATTGGATTCAATCCTGCCTGCCTGAAGCTTCATGGAGGAGAATGTGGAGCCTGGAAGTCTGGTGTTGGCTGTATGCTCCATAGTACTTGGTGGGGGACACAGTCCTCCTGAAAACAGTGCTTGCTTTTCCAAGGTCGCTTTAACAGCCCATGAAAAACACAGAACTGAGTTGAATGAGCCCTTTCCATGCTCCCTGTGTAACTCAAAATGCCTACAAGCCTCTAATGGCCAGCAAGCCTCCTGTCTGGTGGCCTGCCGTGCCACCCACACACACTGGCTTAATGCACATGAGCAAGGCATGTCCTTGTGTAGTACCTGGATTAATGGTAAAGGACAGTTACAGCATTCAGCTTGGAGAAGCTGAGGGGTTTTTTGCTGTTACTTTCAAGTAATTTTCAAGTTAAGTCTTCCTCTACTGAATCCTTAAGTTCACTAAATTCCTCTTTAGACAGTTTTAGGAATCATTGGCTTATCTTAGACCTTTAAATATTTATGAAGTATTCAAGGAGTACTAAAAATGTTGGCAGTTAGTTTTCTGTCTTAGAGAAGTTGGAACATTGCAAAGGGGTCAGTCCCTTGCAGCAACAGTGTCCTCACTGGGCTGTGGATGCTCAAGTAGTTAGGTGGGCTTCATTCAGTGTTTGAAGGATGTAGTTGTTGTGAACATGTCTTTGATACAATATTTAGCCTGAATTGTATGCTGTATTTGGTCAGGTTGGATTTGGTTGGGAGGCAGAGAGAGATGAGGGGAAGATAAATACCTTTTTCTGTGCTTAAATAGCTGGCACTTCTCTGTGCCCTGTGAATTTTACAGTCTAATTGAGTTATACATTAGACAAAATTGCTGTTTTTGCATCCTCTACTGAAGTTCCATCTTTGCTGATTTCCATGAAAAATAGTTGCATGTGGATAATGCTCTCCTTCAGTCTTCCTTTTTCACTATGCTTTCCTACAAAACACCAGAATTGCTTATTCCATGGCTTCTGCCATATGTTTTACTCTCTACTAGTTCTTTATGTATGGGGGTTTATTTCTTCTTTGCCTCTCCTCATATACATATACAAACCTTCCTCAAAACCCGCTTGGCCCATTTGACCTCCTGCATCCCTTTTCCTATGCCCTGCCCTTTCTCTCATCTCCAGATGTCTCGTGTGAATGGGTGTGCCAGCACATACGTGCCTAATCCAGAAATTTCTCTTCATCCTCATTTCACTTAGAGATTTGTGTCTGGCTTTAACCGTACAGTGTAGCTGGAAGTTCAAGCTGAATTATGTCCAAAGGGAAGTTTCTCCTTTTTTTCATTCCTAAATTGCCCAAATTTCTGCTTTACTGTCTGTGACTGCTGAAGTTTTGAAGAGAGAACTTTTCCACTGTTCCCTCTTACCTGTGTTTTTCTGCTTCAGTATTGTTCCAGTTTTCTTCCTCTGACTAAAATAACCTTGTCTACTTTTAGTCCTGATTGTTTAGAAATAGTAACTGACCATGTCCTGATGAACATGTCACAAGTTCACTAAAGCTGCCTCCACCTGTTATATCTTCCACTTTGTATAAATTGGAGCTAAATTGCTGTCTCTGCTGGTTTGGATTACTCAGTGGCTTCCATTTTCTCAGTAAATTTGTCATGTCTTTGCTCCTGAGGATCTGCATGACTGATTGAGAAGATGCTTCTTGAAATTGTTGAGTGAGCTCTTCAAAGCAGACAATTTCTTCTTGACAAAGCCAGTTTTACTGGTCCAAGCCTTTGTCAAGCAAAATATGTACCTGCAGAGGAGTAACTGCAGATGTAGCTGCCTGCTGAAAAATGGTGTTTGGGAAGGAATGTTTGAGCCTAAGCTGGTGTTTGCTCAGGCATGTCCATGCTAGTCTCCTGAGCATGGGGTGTGAGGTTTTAACCTCTCATGGCTGAGTCAATAAGTATCGGAGGAGGGTTCACTCCGATAAGAACAAGCCCTGAAGGAAAGAAGGAACGACCACGTCAGAGGGAGGGGTGAAGCAAAATGGCCTTTATTCAGGGGAGCACCAGACTTACATAGTGTCAGGATGGAACCTGCTAGAAAGGAGGTGGTCTGTGGGCAGTCCATGGGAGGAGCAACCCTTATAAGGAGAACAAGGGGAGGTACAAACCATGTAGGGAAGAAACAGGGAGGAGTTCACCTTGAATGGCAGGTCCTCACTGCAGCAAAATTCAGCCAATCAGCAGTGAGGCCTTGCCATGAGGCAGCCGGGGACGCCATCTTAGAACAATTGTAACAAATGAGAATTATTATAGAACTTGAAATAACGTGATATAAACACCCCAACTTATAACCAGTAACAGTCCCAACAACATCCTAAAAGGAAACCCGAAAAGACCTCAGAAGATCCAAAGCTGTAACAAAGTGCTTTAAACTATAGAAATCTCGGCTTCTTTCTGCCATCCGGCGTAGCGTGAAGATCCAGGCCCTCCCCCAACAAATAAGAACTTCTGAAAATCCTCTCCCTAGTATTTTTTAGGTCAGATGAACATTTGGGAAGAATTGCTCCTGGTATAAAGTCAACTGTATTCAGTGTAGGTTTTGCTTTCTGAAAAATTGTCTCCTCTGGCCAGAAATGTTGTTAACCAGCCACACAACAGGAATGAGAGTCATGGTTGTTTCTAAACCTAACAATCCTTGGAAATATCATGCAAGTCCATACATTTGCAGAAATGGAGTCTGTACACGAAGTATATGGGGCCAAAAAAACCCCCAAAACAAAACCAAAAACCAATAAACCACTCCAAAGAAACAAAGGTTAGAGAAAAAGATTAAATCCTCTAGATGTTATTTAGGAAAAACCGTGGATGGGTCCTGGAGTGTGAGCTAACAGTAACCTCCATTAGACATTTCTTGTGGAGTGTGTATATACATATGTATATATATATATATATAATGGTAGTATTTACCTTTCTTTACTCTCTTAATGCAATGCTTTCCTGTGTTTCAGATGGGTTTTTCTTGTAATACCCTGTGTTTTGGATGCTTGCGGAAAGTGTGTGAATGGTGTTGGTTAGTGGACATGCTCTAGGAAGGTTTCCAAAGCTACACAGGATGTCATCATTACTCTCTGCACTTGCCTGACAGGGGAGATGCTGTGGAAAGCCATCATCCTGCTTGTAGATGGAGCTTCCCATTGTTCTCATGGTGTGTTGACCCCTGTGACTTCCCAAAATAAGCAACGCTGACTGCATAGCTCATGGAGTGGTGGCAGCTGTGTCAGCGCTCAAATCCTACTCCAAGGAAAGCAAAGCACAGTGGAGGGCAGTTAAGCCCTGAACTTTATCTAGGGGTTGCAGGACTTAATTGATGAAAGAAAGACAGATGGGATGTGGGGGACGGGCAACTTTGAGTCCAAAACTGGACTTGTGATAGCTGTGCTTGCTTCTCACACCATCTGTGGCAGCACAGGGATCAGAAGGGCTTTTGGAAAAGGAAGGGTCTTCAAAGATGTGTAAGTATGTTGAGACTCTGCCTTTAAATATGCCAGGAAGTGTATAATAAAAAATGTCTATATGAAGAATGTGGATTTATTGTATTGTCCTAATACAGCCATTTTCAAGTATGACCACTTTGGTCATCATGCAAGGTCACTGTGTGGAAAATACCACTTGTATTTTGTGACTTACAGGGAAAATAAACACAAAAAAAGAACATCTGTGACCTCAGCAAACAAATTGGGTTTGCTACTCTGCTAACTCATGCTTAAGATTTATATCTACAATTTGAGTAGCTTTATTGTTTTGTATTCCTGACAAGGTGGATGGCTTAGTGAGGACTTACTGTGCATCTCCTAACTCGGAGATGACAGGAGCCTGTTATCACCTGCTTCTACAGGTGTGCCAGTCTCCAGGTCCAACTAAATCAACATGTCTTGAAAAACCTGAACTCTGGCCTCTGCTCAAGCAAACATTTTAAAGTGACTGGTTTTGTGCCAAATTAAGAGCTCCTTGCCTTCTACCACCTACCCTACACTGACACTAGGGCTCCCCACATGCTCCTAAGGTGGCAGGAACCCAGCAGAGGATGTGAGAGCAGTGAGAAGAGCCGTGCATGTCCCCCTTTCCAGAAAGCACAGGAAGATGTTCCAGGCGGGCTTGGCAGCCCTTGGATCTCCAGCCCAGGTGTGGTTTTGGTGGCCATAAAGGAACTGACATCTACAATTGCCTCTGTGTTCCCCTTTTCAGTTTTGCAATGTCCATCAGATTTCAGAGGTAACTTTTGAATATAACTTGGATAAACATTAAAGGCTGGTCCTGAGTATATAATATTAAAGAACAATGCAAAGAAACTGAGCTAAAATGAATGTGTGTGCAAGTTAACTCTGCACAAAATGTAATGGTGCAAATATTTAAAGAGCTGAAATGCTGTTGTTAGAGGTATGTTTAACCTGCTACTTCCACTTCCTTCAAGCACTGACTTTAGCCCAACTCCTTCTCTTCAAACTTCCAGAGCTGACCAAAAAAAAAAAAAAAAAAACAGAGGGA